>CAUYQG010043546.1:0-20928 GCA_963574415.1 Tarsius wallacei | reverse complement strand
CGCCTCTGACTCGGGTGTGGGGGTGTTAGCGGGGGCGCACATGTTTTTGTGTGTGGGGGGGGCGAGAGGGGGCTGCGCACCCGTGTGGGGGCGACAGTGTGAGTCCACAACAAAAAAAAAAAAAAAAAGAAATTTTAGCTGAGACCAGATGAAAAATATTCAATGAAAGAAACCACCCCACTCCTTCTGCCAAATGTCACTATTTTCTATTTTTACTCAGAAAAAGTAAACAGAAATAGACTCCTAGCTCTCACAGATTTTTCTAAACATTTCCTTATTCAGATGAAAGACAATCAACTTTCGGTGAAGCACAGTGTCAGCAGACCTTACCAAGGATGAGGGAGATGTAGGTATGGAAAGCAAGGATGGTTAAGCAACACAGTGGAGACCTCATGCTTCGTCCGGACGCACCTTCCCGTAACTGCAGGAGCCCCAACTCCTGCAGGAATTCAAAGCGTTTTAGAAGGAGAAGAACATACAAAACAAATCCAAAAAACTGCATTCAGAATCTTTAAAATGCTAGCTCATATATCCCTGCCCTTCATGAAGGTGGAGTTTATTTTTCCAGAGCTTAGAAGAGTGGTAATGTCTAACTAGAAACAGACTTTACATTTCAAACTGGCGTAAGACAATCTCATAAATCCTTTTATGTCATGTGATTCTGGGGAGAGGAAAAGGCAGTATTCATTTCACAGGAATGCTGTATTTCTCTGATAAAAATATGAATTCATTAAAAACATATTAAGGATCTCATTGCAAGGCACTATGGTGGGTATGAACAGATATGATTCTATGTCCTCAAAGATATTTCCATCAAATAGGGAAGACAGTATATGAACACAGAACTTTATAAGAAGATGGTGAGCATCGTAAGATACATAAATGATTCTGAAAGTTAGGAATGGCTGAGCTTCACTCGGGGAGTATGAGGAAAAGTCTCTTGGAATAGATGGCACTCGCCTCAAAACTAGTGAATTGAGGGAGTCTTGAGAGAAAATTCCTTGGGAGGAGGCCGGTGGAAGGGAAGATCCAAAACAGAGACCAGCAGAAGCACAGAAACAGGGAAGCATGGGGCCTGTTAATTGCTCAATTTAACAAGAGGACCGAGAAAGCAAGGGTGTAAGGCTGGAAACACTGACTAGAATCAGACCATGAGGTCCCTGAAGCCATGTTATCATTCGGACTTTTTTCAAGAGGCAAGCTGGAGCATCGGAAGGAATAAGATAGAAGTTGTTGCCTAAGGAGAAGAATTACCACGAAATAGAGTCACAGTAGACAACATATCACAAAGGGATGACCATAAATACACAATGGCTCATGAAAATCATGGAAAGTGAAATAAGCAGGAAAAAAATTACAACTTCTTATATTTGTTCCCATACATTTCTCAAAACCTGCTCTTGACTGACAGCTTTTACCATGAGACAATTCTTGGAGTACCATATTGAGTGTTACAGTTAATAAATGTTATATACTCACTACAAAACCACAACCGCACAGAAACTTAATGAATAAAACTCATCGAAAACAAATTTTCTCACTTAGTTTTAGAGTGAAACTTGAAAAACATATGGAAATACAAAATACTGGAACTATGTTGAATCCATGCTATTTGATCCATTCAGATCATAAAATATGAGACATGGAAATCTAGCCTAATTTCTTCATTCTACAGAAGATAGTTTGGTGGTTGCCACAATGTTATGGAAGCATATTTTACCCACACAAGAGTAATAAAGATCAAATAAGCAGTAATAGTAGCAAAATATAATTTTTAGTCCCAGAATTTAGGTAACAAAGGTGAAAAATTTTAACTTTCAACAGAAAAATAATGTCTGACTCCTGAAAAATATAATCAAGGACCAATGGCTCTTTATTGTCCAGCAAACAAATTGCCAATAACTATCATGCTGGTTAGAAGGACAGGCTGCATTGCCCTTATATTCAATAAATGATCTTCCTTGTCAAAATTAAGGTAAAATTAAACATGTACCCTATTTCCAGAAAATCCAATAAATTCTAGTAGTCTGATAATCCTTGCTGGTAAAAGGGACAGCATCTGTAAGAGGAAGAAAAAGAAAAAAACCTTTACATGTATTTAACTGTAGACAAATGTTAAACTCCCAATAACTTACAGCTTTAATGCTTTAATAACGTGAAAAATTAAATCACCAGATAGATCTCCATCATCACATACTGTAATCATTATTTATGAATTAGTTTCATTTAGTTAAGACAATGAACCTAAACAAACAAAAAAAAAGGTTTTTTAAGCCTGGCCTTTCCAGGATTCTCTAAAAACTCCTGGCACCTTTTATGTGGTGTAATAAAGTAAGGAGAAGGCAATCCCCCAGTGCCCATCCAGTCAAGGCTTCTTCCAGCTTCCATTTCAAGAAAGCTAAAATCTGCTGCATTCGATGTGATGTGTAGGAACCATCCAGAAGTGGCCAGACGCAGGACTACAGCTCGTCTGAGACATTTCTGAAGGGCAATGGCGAGGGGAAAACCTCCCAGTGGATAAGACCTTGGTTATGCACTTGGCTTGGAAAAAGAAATGGCCAGATGTGC
Source organism: Tarsius wallacei (assembly GCA_963574415.1). Classification (NCBI taxonomy): domain Eukaryota; kingdom Metazoa; phylum Chordata; class Mammalia; order Primates; family Tarsiidae; genus Tarsius; species Tarsius wallacei. The sequence continues at coordinate 18,360 of CAUYQG010043546.1, read as the reverse complement.
ACTTACATGGAGGCGTCAGATAAAAGTATACACATTTTACGAGATGTTATCTAGGTATTACTTTCCGAAGTTGAATTAAATTACGGTAGCAATGTGTAGTATGACGTTCCCTCAACCGTGCTTCCATTATTATTCTGACGGTCCTGCCTATTGCATAGTGATGCTAGCATTCATTTGATTAACGCCAACTTTTGAGCAAACGTTATACTTAAAATGTGTATACAATTTTTTCTGGCATCCTTGTATACTCATTCATGGGCTGGGGCCCAAGGTTTGGCTAAACAGTCAAGGACTTGGCCGGAACATGGCTAAAAAGTGGTGACAAGGAGCTCTAGGGAAGATGCATGTGGAGTGATTTTTCTGCATGGCCAGGAAATGGGAAGATAGTTGCATCCCATGTGAATGCTCACCAAAGGGTCACCTAGCAGAGGAGGACTTTAACAGCCAAGTGGGTAGGATGACCTGTTCTGTGGATACCAGTCAGCCTCTTTCCCCAGTCACCCAGTCATCACCCAACAGGCTCATGAACAAAGTGGCCATGGTGACACCATACACTTTTGTGTATGATTCACATTATTTTCTCACCAATTCCAGGCAAACCTTGATAAAATTTCAAAGCCAGGCACTGTGGCTCACGCCTGTAATCCCAGCACTTTGGGAGGTGAAGGCAAGGCGAGAGGACTGCTTGAGTCCACAGGTTCAAGACTAGCCTGGGCAACATGGCGAGACCCCGTCTCTACAATAAATCAAAAAATTAGCTGGACGTGGTGGCACACACCTGTAGTTCCAGCTACTAGGAAAGGTGAAGCAAAAGGATTGCCTGAACCAGCAGGTTGAGGCTGTGGTGGTTGTGAGCCTGCCACTGGACTCCAGCTTGGGTGACAGAGTAAGACTCCAAATAAATTAATTTAATATAATTTCAAAATCTCTGAATATTACACTGGAATTTCACTTTCTACTCACACTCTTCATTCCCCCGCAGATCACCAAAAATCATTCCTCAAGAACCATCCCTCCCTCACCTGTTTTCAGTTCCAGAGCCTCGCTGTCATTGTAACAATATTTCTGATGTGGAAATGGAACTGGATTCCACTGTTGCTTGTTAACGAAAACCTTGCTAGTCCATGCGGAGTGCCACACACTTCCCTTACACTGTGCAATCCCAAGCCACTTTGAGCAAGGGCAGAACTTCATGACACACACTGGCCAAAGCCTACAGTGGGTCACAAGGCAGGAAAACCGATCCCACTCCAGCCACTTGTCAACCCAGCCCAGGGAGAGGTTCAGGATAAGGAACAAATGCAGAAGAGAAGGCACTGAAAACCTTGAGTTCTTCGGCAAAAGATTCTGGTTTCTGGCCAGGTGCAGTAAGAACCCGACAACAGGCCGGGTTCGGTAGCTCAGCCTATAATCCCAGCACTTTGGGAGGCTGAGGTGACGGGATTGCCTGAGCCCATGGGTTCAAGACCAGCCTGGGCAACCTGGTGAGACTCATCTCTACAATAAATAAAAAAATTAGGCGGGCGAGGTGGTGTGCGCTTATAGTTCCAGCTACTTGGAAGGCTGAGGCGGAAGAATCACTGGAGCACAGCAGGTTGAGGCTATGGTGGCCATGAGCACCGTGCCACTGCCCTCCGGCCTGGGTGACAGAGTGAGACTCTGACTCAAAAAAAAAAAAAAAAGATTCTGGTTTCTACATAATTATTTCCTCACCAAATTAAAGGCTCCAGTGCCAAGCTTGACACCCCCTTCAAACTCATAGAAGAATTCCTGCTCAAGTTTGTTCTTCTGAATTTCATGAAGAATAGAAAGACATTCTCTGGAATGAAGAAAAAAAGTTACAGCGTAAGTTCACCATGACTTTGAAAATAAATATTAAATCCAATTTCACACTTATATGCCATAAAATAGATGCTATTAGCCGATATACCACAGAGTTTTTAAGTAGGTGATGCTGTGCTGAGTTTACTCTTAAGACCACTGGGTAATCATCATCAAGGGAAAAGGGGGTACCCATTTGTACAGTGTTTAGCAGGACTCGTCTTCCTGGGCTTAAAAAGAGGGTTCACCCATGAGCCAGCATCACCCAAGAGAGCTTCCAGCCATGTTTCACAGCAAACTTCCTGGGAGGCTTCATTCCTCAGCTGCTGCGTACCTGTCAGCAACCCTATTTGTCGCCGAGAAACTAAAATGCTACTGGCAAAAAGATCTGAATTTCACTGTGACTGCTGTGGCCTCAAATTGACCAAATAAATTAGAGCTGGGAACAAGGAAAGCTGACAAAAGAAGGCAAAGGCCATCACAACTGCCCCAGTGGTTCTCTGGTTTCCTCCTGCTCCACCCATGCAAATCTTCCCAGTTTCTCACTGTAATTTATTTTCTCTGCTTCTCTCTTTCCCATTCACAGCGTCTTCAAAAGGCAAATATTTAATCAGAAAAATACAAACTGAAACAATGACAAAGATACGAAAATCAGTAAGAACCAGGAATTGCTTATTGAATTAACAAATATATTTGAGAGGTAATAAGGAATAATAAGAGATCATGTATCACCTGGTGTGATGCAGGTGTAAAGCATGCAACTTCACTTGTGATATATTCTAGCCAAATATTTTAACCTGAACCTACCTAGAAAGCCTGACTTCCAGGTGACAAAAAATACAAGGGTCTAGAGGAATCAATTCAGACTCCCATGAGCATCTCATGCTGTCATTTGCCCTGAGTCATTTATATTCCGTTTCCATTGGTGCTTACTATTATGGTGTATTTTGCCATGATAAAATTATGACTGTTTATCTGGTCAAGTCAATCAATCTCTTCTGATTTTATGTCATAGCTAAAAGAGCCTTTGAAATTGACATCACGGAGATGCCTGTCATCCCAGCACTTTGGGCGACCGAGACAAGTGGATTGCCTGAGCCCGTGGGTTCGAGACCAGCCTGGGCAACTTGGCGAGACCTCATCTCTACAATAAAAAATAAATTAGCCAGGCATGGTAGCGTGCGCCTATAGTTCTAGCTACTTGGAAGGCTGAGGCGGAAGGATCACTGGAGCCCAGCAGGTTGACGCCGTGGTGGCCGTGAGCGTGCCACAGCACTCCAACCTGGGCGACAGAGTGAGACTCTGACTCAAAAAAAAAAAAAAAGAAAAGAAATTAACACCATGTACCTACTGATATCATGATCTGAATTTCAGTGTGACTGTCATGGTCTCAAATTGACCAAATAAATTAGAATTTGGGACAAGAAAAGCTGAAAGAAGAAAGCAAAGGCCACCACGACTGCCCCAATTGTTCTCTGGTTTCTTCTTGCTTCACCCATGCAAATCTTTCCAATTTTCAGTGGTATTCTTTTTCTATGACATTCTTGCCACAGATTCATAATCTGAATTTAATCGTGGAGAAGCATTAGAGAAGTCCACATTGAGAGATGCTCTACAAGATGACTGGCCAGTATTTTTTTAAAATGTAAGCATCATGAAAGACAAAGACTGAGAAGCTCTTCCAGATGAAGAGACATGAAGGAGACATGACAAGTAAACACAACAATCCAGGATCCTGGACCAGAAAAAGGTCATTGGTGGAACACCTGGAAAAATGTGAATACAGGCAGTGCAATAGGTATTACTATGATACCAATGTTAGCTTCTTGGTTTTAAAAATTGTACTGTGATTCTGCAGAATATTAACATCTGTGAATTTGAGTGAAGAACATATGGAAATTTTTGTAATAATTCTAAAATTATTACAATTGTGTGTGTGTGTGTGTGTGTGTGTATGTTAGAGATGGAAGTTCTCACTATGTTGCCCAGGCTAGTCTCAAACTCCTGGTTGAAGCAATCCACTTGCCTTGTCCTCCCAAAGTGCTGGGATTGCAGGCATGAGCCGCTGGGCTCAGCCCAAAGTTAAAAAAAAAAGAAAGTAAAGGTCTTTATATTTACAACTACAAAAATACTTTCTTAATGTTTCCTGCTAGAATTCTTTTTTTTTTTTTTTTTTTTTTGAGTTGGAGTCTCACTCTGTTGCCCAGACTGGAGTGCAGTGGCCGCTCCCGGCCACCGTGGCCTCGACCTGCTGGGCTCTGGCGATCCTTCCACCTCAGCCTTCCAAGTAGCTGGAATTACAGGCGCGCGTTACCACGCCCGGCTAATTTTTTGATTTAGTGTAGAGATGAGGTCTCACTTGCCCAGGTGGGTCTCGAACCCGCGGGCTCAGGCAATCCACTCACCTCAGCCTCCCAAGGCGCAGGATTATAGGCTGAGCCACCAAGCTCGGCTTTCCTGCTAGAATTCTTTATTTTTATTTTTATTTTTTGAGTCAGAGTCTCACTGTCACCCAGGCTAGAGTGCAGTGGCATGCTCATGGCCTCTGCGGCATTGACCTGCTGGGCTCAGGTGATCCTTCCACCTCAGCCTTCCATGTAGCTGGAACTACAGGCATGCACCACCACACCCAGTTAATTTTTTGATGTATTGTAGAGATGAGGTCTCGCCAAGTTGCCCAGGCTGGTCTCAAACACATAGGCTCAGGCAATCCTCTCACCTCAGCCTCCCAAAGTGTTGGGATTATAGGGATGAGCCACCGCGCCTGCCTAAAATATGTTAATATTAAACCTATATGGAATTTTAATAATCTTTTTTCCCGAAATGAACAACTTTCCCCAAAACACTTATTAAAGTCTCTATGTTGCCCCACTGTCTTTAAAGAAACCTATGTATATATGGGAATTTAGAATATTTTAAATTCCCAGGTAAACATCTGTTTGTGTATGTTTGTGTATAAGCACATGTGTGTTCACACATATACTGTCTATTCTAAACCTTGTGGTTCATGTCCCTGACATATATAGGCATACTTTGTTTTACTGTACTTTATTGCCCTTTGCAGCTAATGTAGTTGTTTACAAACTGAAGGTTTTGTGGCAACCTTGCATTGAGAAAGTATTTTGGAGCCATTTTTCCTACCGTATGTGCTCACGTCGTGTCTCTGTGTCATATTTTGGTAATTCTTGCAAATGTCAAGCCTTTTCATTGTATTACATCAGTTATGGCGATTGGTGGTAGATGATCTTTGATGTTACTATTGTGATTGTTTTGGGACACCAAGAACCATGACCATATAAGACAACAAATGTAATCCATAATTGTATGTATTCTCACTGCTCCAGGCACTGGTCAATCCCTCATCTCTCACACTCTCCTTGCACCTTCCTATCCCCTGAGACACAACAGTATTGAAAGTAGAGCAATAAATAACCCTACAATGGCCTCTAAGTGGTCAATTGAAAGGAAAAGTTGCCTATCTCTCGATTTAAATCAAAAGTTAGAAATGATTCAGCTTAGCGAGGAAGGCAAGTTAAAAGTCAAAATAGGCTGGACGTGGTGGTTCATGCCTATAATCTCAGCACTTTGGGAGGTGGAGGCGAGAGGACTGCCTGAGCCCAAGAGTTCAAGACCAGCCTGGGAAACATGGCGAGACCTCATCTCTACAATAAATCAAAAAATTAGTCAGGTATGGTGGCGCACCCCTGCAGTCCCAGCTACTTGGAAGGTTGAGGTAGAAGGATCGCCTGAGCTCGGCAGGTCGAGGTTGCGGTGGCCGTGATCATGCCACTGCACTCCAGCCAGGGTGACAGTGAGACTCAAGATAGTCTAAAAGCTAGGCCAAACAGTTAGCCAAGTTGTGAAGGCAAGGAAAAGTTCTTGAAGAAAATTAAAAGTGCTACTCCAGTGAAAACGGGAATGATAAGAAAGCAAAACAGACTTATTGCTGATATGGAGAAAGTTATAGTGGTCTAGAAAGATCAAAACAGCCATAAAAGTCCTTTAAGCCAAAGCCTAATCCAGAGCAAGACCCTCTCTTCAATTCTGCAAAGACTGAGAGAGAAAGGAAGTCGCAGAAGAAAAACCTGAAGCTAACAGAGGCTAGCTCATGATTTCTAGGAAAGAAGCCACCTGCATGACATCAAAGTGCCAAGTAAAGCAGCAAGTGCTGGTGGAGATGCTATAGCAAGTTATTCAGAAGATCTAGCTGAGATCATTGCTGAAGGCCGCTATCCTAAATTACATTTTCGATGTGGATGAAACAGCCTTCTCCATCGAACAGGCTGACTCTCTCGTTAGGGACCAGTGCAGCTGATGACTTGAAGTAGAAGCCAATGTCTTGTGTACCATTCCAAAAACTGTAGGTCACTTAGCAATTATGCAACTTTCCACTGCCTGTGTTCTATAAATGGAACAAAAGCTGGATGACAGCACATCCATTTACAACAGCATGGTTTACTGACTTCCTTAAGCTCACTGTTGAGAACTACTGCTTAGAAAAAAGATCCCTTCCAGAATACTGCTTACTGACAATACACCTGGTCACCCAAGAGCTCTGAAGGAGCTGTACAACAAGATTAATGTTGTCTTCATGCCAACTAATACAACATGCATTCTGCAGCCCACCTGTGGATCAATGAGTAATTTCAACTTTCAAGACATATGATTTATGAAATATATTCTGTAAGGCCTAGAGCTGCCATAGAAAGAGATTCCTCTGATGAAGCTGGACAAAAACACCAGAAACCTTCTGGAAAGGATTCACCATTCTAGATGTCATTGAGAACATTCATGATTCAATGGAAGAGGGTCAAAACAGCAACATTAACAGGCATTTGAAAAAAGTGGATTCTAACCCTCGTGGATCACTTTGAGTGGTTCAAGACTTCAGTGGAGGAAGTCACTACAAAGGTGTTAGAAACAGCAAAAAAAACAGAATTAGAATCGAAGCCTGAAGATGAGACTGAATTGCTGCAATCTCGTGATAATACTTGAATGAAAGCTGCTTCTCATGGATGAGCAAAGAAAATGGTTTCTTGAGATGGACACCACTCCTGGTAAAAATGCTGTCAACGTTGTTGAAATGACAACAAAGAATTTAGAATACTACAAAATTACTTGAAAAAGCAGTGGCAGAATTTGAGAGGCCTGACTCCAATTTTGAAAGATGCTATCAAATAGCATCACATGAAAGAAGATCTTTCATGAAAAGAAGAGGCAATTGATGGGGTAAACGTCAGTGTTGACTTATTTTAACAAATTCCCACAGCTGCTAGACGCACTGCTCTTGCCTGTAATTCCAGCATTTTGGGAGGCTGAGGAAAGAAGACTGCCTGAGCCCAGGAGTTCGAGACCACCCTCATCCCTACAACAAATCAAAAAAATTAGCTGGGCATGGCAGCAGGCGCCTGTCGTCTCAGCTACTTGGAAGGCTGAAGCAGAAGGATCACCTGAGTTTAGCAGATCAAGGCTGTGGTGGCCGGGACTGTGCCACTGCACTTCAACCTCGGCGAAGAAGTAAGACTGCAACTCAAAAAACTAAAGATAAATAAATAAATCCCCACAGCTACCTCAACCTTCAACAATAACCCCCCTGTTAGTCAACAGCCATCAATATCAAGGCAAGATTCTCCACCAGCAAAAAGATTAAACTCAACTAACTCACCTGAAGACTCAGATGATCATGAGTACAATAAGGGATTTTTTTTTTTAAAGTGGTAGCTCACACTTTTTTTTTTTTTTGAGTTGGAGTCTCACTCTGTCTCCCAGACTGGAGTGCAGTGGCCGCTCCCGGCCACCGCAGCCTCGACCTGCTGGGATCCCGCGATCCTTCCGCCTCAGCCTTCCAAGTAGCTGGAATCACAGGCGCGCACTACCACGCCCGGCTATTTTTTTATTATTTATTGTAGAGATGAGGTCTCGCCTGCCCAGGCGGGTCTCGAACCCTGGGGCTCAGGCAATCCACTCACCTCAGCCTCCCAAAGCGCGGGATTACAGGCTGAGACACCGAGTCCGGCTACAATAAGGGATTTTTAATTAAGGCATAAGCATTATATTTTTAGACATAAATGGTATTGCACACTTAATAGACTACAGTATAATATAAATGTAACATTTATATGTGCTAAAAAACTAAAATATTTGTATGACACATTATTATAAGATGAGCTTTATTGTGGTGGTCTAGAACTCACAATTATCTCCAAGGTATGCTTGTGCATCTTTGCCATTACAAAACTATCTTAATTTTTTAGTGTTTTTAAGCTTTGATGACTAGAATAGCAATTAACATTCAATATGCCAGGCCCAGTGGCTCACGCCTGTAATCCCAACACTTCAGGAGGTAGAGGTGAGAGGACTGCCTGAGCCCAGGGGTTCGAGACCAGCCTAGGCAACTTGGCAAGACCTTGTCTCTATGATAGATCAAAAAATTAGCTGGTCATGGTGGCGCACACCTGCAGGTCCAGCTACTTGGAAGGCTGAAGCGGAAGGAAGGATGGTCTGAGGCCAGCAGGTCAAAGCTACGGTAACAGTGAACATGCCACTACACTCCAACGTGGGTGACAGAGATTCCAACTCAAAAAAAAAAAAATTTCAATTTAACATTCTCTCATATCTTCTAAAAATATCACGAGGAAACCTAAAAAGAATATGTCAGATGCCCTAAATCTAGCCCCCACCTTTCAGGATTTTGAATGCAATATAATTTTATGAAATAATTTTCAATAAATGTACCTTTTATAATGCTAAAATTTGATTTTGCTTCCAGTAATGTCAGGGTAGATTGTGTTAGATTAACCCTCCCACAAACAGTAATGATAAACTTTAGAATGAATAAAAAATATACATTTGCAGGCAATGGAAAATGAAGGGGAAAAAAAGCAGGCAGAAACTGGAGAAGAATTAAACCTTGAAAGAAAGGCACAATTTTTTGAATGAGCTATTTATATAGCTATTCACCTGGAAGCATCTTCCCATCCACTAAATGCAGGATACCTAGAACTCAAATGGAAAGTCACAGTTATATTGGCTTAAAAAGCCAGAGTACAGAGTTCAAGGTGACTGAAAGGTAATGGGAAAATGTCCACATGTGGGAGAACCTATATGAGGAGAGCACCAAAAATATGTTAAAACTCCATTCAAATTATTGCTGACCAATAAATTATGTGAGCACTTGGGAGGCTTAAAAAAAAGCAGGAACAAGACAACAGAAAATATGCAGTGGGGATTTAAAATGCAGCTCACTAATAGAAAGTAAGAGTGTAAAGTCTAAGTTTAGTCAAATTAAATGCTTCTAGAACAAAAATCAGTACCCTACAGAGAAAGTATAACGGAATCCCAAGTCCTATAATGTATCCATATCTAGTGTACAATAAAAAAATTATTGGCAGCCTGGGCAACTTGGTAAGACCTAATCTCTACAATAACTCAAAAAATTAGCCACGCTTGGTAGCACATGCTTTTAGTTGTGGTTATTTGGAAGGCTGAGGCAGAAGAATCACCTGAGTCCATCAAGTTGACACTGGGGTAGCCGTGAACGTCCCCCTGCACTCCAACCTTGGCAATGGAATGAGACTTCAACTCAAAAAAAAAAAAAAAAAAATTGGACATGAAAAGAAACAGAAAAACATGACATACAGTCAAGAGAAAAAGCAATCAACAGAAACTGACTCCAAGATAACCCAGATGTTAGGAAAATATCCAATCTGAAAAAAAATTTTTTTAATGAACAGCACCTCAGTGACCTATTGAACAAATTTGGGCAGAATAACATATATAATTGATTCTCCAAAGGAGAAGAGAAAGTGAGACTGGAGCAGGAAAAAAATATATTTGAAGACACAATGACTAAAATTTCTCAAAACCACACTAAGGCACAGAATTGTCAAACTACTAAGATCCAGACATACAAAAAAAAGTCAGTATTCAAAAAAAAAATACAGAAAAATTGGCACATTATATATAGGGAAACAAGAATACAAATGACAACTGACTTTTCATTATGAATAATGAAGGCCTTAACACAACAGAATGGTAGTTTTAAATGACAGAAAGAAGGGGAAAAAAAGCCTGTCAACTCAGAATACTATACTTAACAAAACTATCCTTGAAAATGAAAGCAAAAGAGTAAAGATATTTCAAATAAATTAAAAAAAGGAATTTTTTGAAAGCTGGCACACACTACAAGAAATGCTAAAGGAAGTTCTTCAGTCTGTAAGTAAACAAAAATGAATGAAGAATACCAAAACTGGTTTGAGTATATGAGTAAAGAGAGAAGATTATTGACATATAACTGTTTGAAGCAAAAGTTTGACACTGGACTGTGGCATCTATAACACACGTAAGTATACTACACAATATATCATAAAAATAGTATAAAGACAGCAGGTGGTAGATGAAACCACACTTTTGCAAAGACCTTATATTTTATGTGTAGTGCCACAGTATTAACTTCAGGTTGGTGTGATAAGTTAAGAAAGATATTATAATCACTACAGCAACCACTTTTTAAAAATTTAAAAGAAGATATAGCAGAGAAGACAATATAGACTACACTGGAATTTTTTAAAGTTTTATAAAAGCAAAAGAAGATAAGAAAAAGATGAGGGGAACAGATGAGGCAAAGAGAAAAGGCAAAATGGGAGAGATGAGTACAAACATACCAACTGCCCAACTATGTGCAGCTACAGGAAATGCAATTTAAATATAAGAGCAAAGAAAGGTTAAAATGAAAAGAATAGGTCATTGCCCTACTAGACACTGATATGGCCATGTGCTCTCTGAGCTATGGTCGTCACCATGTTTCCTAACTTTGGACCCCTCCCCTCCCTTGGGGAGGTGAATCCCCTCTTTCTCTCTCTTCAATTTGCTTTCTAAATAAACTATATTTTCCAATTTAGAAAGAAAGAGAAAGGAATATATACCATGCAAAGACGAATTAAAAAGCATGCATGAACATACTAATATCAGACAAAATAGATTTTGAGACAAGGAATATTACCAGAGCTATATTACCAGGCATTTCCTTAGGAAGACAGGAACAGTTATAAATACATGTGAGCCTAACAGCAGAGCTCCTAATTATATGAGACAAACACTGACAGAACTAAAGGAGAAATGGATGACTTCAGATTCAAAGTTGGAAGCTGCAATGCTCAGAGTAAATGACAGAACAACGGACAAAGATTGGTGAAGATACAGAAGATGAGAGCACTATGGCCAACTTACTTGAACATTTCCATCCACTGCAGAAAGTTCTATTGGCAAGTGCTGTGCTAGAGTCTGAACCAAAGATAGATTTGTCATTTTAAATGTATACATAGTTCTAAGGAGAGAAAAACTACAATTATCGAGTCAGAAGCTGTGCAGGTAGCTTTCCTTTCAACTAGTTTGTTCTTAAAATTATATTTAAAGTATGTTGTCCTGTGTCACTCAACACATTCTCAGCCAAAAATCAAGTGTGTTTTTATCAACACTGAATAAAAAACCTAGTTATACTCCGTTTATGAGAATTTTGAAGAACAAAGTGGTTAAGTAGCACAGATCATTTTTTTAAAAACACATACATCTTACTTTTTAACTTACTTGTATATTTGGTAACTTGTTCTAATTTTGAGTCCACCTTTGATGAAGTTGATCATATTTTCATCCTGAAAATAATTCAATTAAATAATTAGACCATTTAGCAAAAAATGTTAAGCTGTCCCCACAGTTGTATATACTTATGATTTTTTAAAAACTACCTTTTAAGGGCAAAATTTTGAAATGAACACATTCTTCTTGCTTTATGTTCAATTTTTTTTTGTAATTTTTCTTTCAAGGTGGAGGACAGCAAAAAGAAAATATTTTTTAAATCCTCACCAATCGGCGGCCATATGTAGTCAAAACCTACTTTAATAAACATCAGCATCTGCTGAGCAATTTTCTTCTGGGCTCAGCAGAACCCAAAATAGTTGACTTTGAGGTTCTCGCTAAGTCCAACCTATCCAGACCATCACATCCAGTAAATGGGACTATGGCTCTCCTTTCACAGGGTACTTTAACACATAGAGTCTATTTAACATAGTGAATTTCATTCATATGCATTTCCAGATCAAAAATAACTAGTTGGGTTTCTTTTTTTTTTTTGAGTCAGAGTCTCAATCTGTCGCCGAGACTGGAGTGCAGTGGCATGCTCACGGCCACCCCAGTGTCGACTTGCTGGGCTCCAGCAATTTTTCCGCCTCAAACTTCCAGGGAGCCAGGACTACAGGCACGCGCTACTACGCCCGGCTAATATTTTTTAAATTTATTGTAGAGACAAGGTCTCGCCAATTTGTCTGGACTGATCTCCAACCTGCAGGCTCAGGTAATCCACTTGCCTTGGCCTCCCAAAGTGCTGGGATTACAGGCTGAGCCACTGAACCCAGCCTGGTTGGGTTTCTAAAGTGGCTGTCAGTAATACGCAATTTTGTTTTGGGGGGGCGAGAAAACCACTTCACTTCTTTTTTGATGATTATCAACCATAAAATGGAGGCAGCTGGCCTAGATGAATGGTATTTTCAGGGCCAGCATTCTAGGATTCTAAGGGAGTCTCTCAACCAGTTATCAAATAAACTCTTGAAGGAAGTTACTCTAATAGGTGGTGCTAATGGAGAAATTCCATGTTTCTCATTTCCAAGGAGAATGTTCTTCTAGTCAACTGATGTCAAAAAGATGCTCTGGCATTTATTTCTTGTATACTTAAGCATCCTTCTGAAGCAAGAGAAACCTGAATTTAGTTAACTAATTTCATTAGCAATCAATAGATACAAAATTAACTATACAACTTAAATGTTCATCTTCTTATTTTAGGGAATCTTATGATTACATAAGATCCAATGCCAACCAGAAAAGAATTTCTTAAATTAGCTTAAAATATGCCTCGAAAAACAGTATTTCATTTCATGGCTCATCAAACACTTACCAAATGCCTATTTTATACCGGGCACCCAAAGGCAAAAACGGACGAAAGCAATGCAATGAGCTAAGAGAGGAAGCCATGCACAGAGACAGAGGCATGCACCGGATGTCATGAGACCACAAAGCGGGGGCATGCAGAGGGCCACAAATGCCTCCTGGCATTTTGCCCTTAAAGCACAAAAACGATCAGAAGGTGGCCAGGCGAAGGAAAGTGAAGGAGACAAGGGCAGTGAAGGTTACAGTGGGCTGGGTCGTGTGTGCATATTAACTCAGCACTGCTGAAGGGTGACACTACCTCCACCTGTGCCACTCACGTATGCAACATCCCCAGTCAGTGGCATCTGAGGACATCTGTAAGAAGGGGGCAGGAGTGGGAAATTTGAGGAGAGGCACCAGTTTCATCTGAAAAAGTACCCCCTCGTTTGTAATATTCTGATACAGAATACTGCCATAGTCACTGAGCGCTACTAAATGCTGAAGCAGATGCAGCGTCTCATTCACAAGCGGGTACTCAACTGCAGAAGAGAAAATAAGCTGGAGGTCAAAGAAATCAGAGACAGAGAGTCACCAGGCTGCTGTCGGGTTTGGGAAGAGCAGGTGAGCACCTCCGCTAGAACAAAGGGAGGACAGAGAGGAAGAGACGGAACTGCAAAACATTTAAATGGCAAAGGAAGCACGAATATGGGTGGTTGAGAACAGGGGAGTGAGGAAGGAGAAAAATCACGGTATCTCCCAGATGTTTGATTCCAAGTTCCCCAATATAAAATAAGCCTTCAAGTCCCACGTGTGATTGTCAAATCTCCATCTGAAAAACACATCAGGAAAAAACCTGGGCCTCCATGCCTACCATGATGATGCTGACTGAGACAGTCATTCTGTGGTACCCACCAGCCTTTGTAACGCGGAGGGTTTTAGGAAACATGGTCAGGGACCACACTGATTCAACTTCACTAAACCAGAACCCAACCTAAGAGGTCACCCTCCAGCAAAAGGGAGAAGCAACTCTCAAAATAACTTAAAAGATTGAGATTGAGGGAGTGTTTCCATTTGACAGCTGAATTTCTTTCTGATCCCTTACCATCTCCACCCTACTTCTCCCTCACTGTAGCCATCACTTCCACCCGTGAGGCCACCATGTGAAAATCTGGGTTTTTTTAGAAGTATCATAAGATACACAAATAGGCAAGGGACTGACTTAAACGGTTCCGACGGGTGAAACTAAAATGCCACGTAAGGAAAGGGTTCGTTGTTTTGCTTCGTGACTTCTCAAAACTGCCCTTCTAAAGAAGACACGAAAGCAAGAAAGGTGAATGAGAAGAGAAAGAAGGGGAAAATCAAATCTGAAATGCGCATGGAAGTCTGGCTGTCTCTGTAGGCAAACTGAACTTGGCTGGAGCATATGCTGCAAGAAGCGGGTGGCGGAGGATTAAAGACGCCTCCTGTGCCTGGGCCACTCTGCGTGTGGCCCTCAGCTAGCAGCAATAGCAGAGGAATCGCCGTTCACGTACAGGTATCCAGAAATGAGATGCGGCAGGTGCAAAGCGGTTTCTTTAAAAAGGGTCAGCAGACTGAAATTCAAAATAGACTCTAAGCGTATTTGAGTAGGAATAAAGCTCCCTCGCATCTTTTTTCAGCCAAAATCTATCAGAATAACATATCTATGTCACATATATCAGGATAACATATATAATCTATCAGAATAACATATATATTTTTCTATATTGTGTATATATATGTGTGTGTGTGTGTATATACATACATACACACATATATATATATAGTAAAGACAGGGTCTCACTATGTTGCCCAGGCTGGTCTCAAACTCCTGGTCTCAAGCAATCCTCCCACCTTGACCTCCCAGAGCACTGGGATTATAGGTGTGAGCCACCACGCCAAGCCTAGAATAGCAAATATTTTTCATTATCACTCTAAGTCAGAAGAACTGAAAATGAAGCCACGTTTTTCTATGCCGTGCCAGCAGTCTTTCCAGCCAATACTAATTCTAAGCCAAATATTCATTACCTGCACAAACGTGAGTGCTGCTTTCTGTAGGAGACACTCGGCATAACAGATTTCGGCATGCATTTCCTCTATTAAAAACAAATAAAATCATATTAAGGAAAATCCCACGTCCACAGCAATTGTTCTGGGATGCTTAGGAAAGACTGGTAGATAATAAACAAGCCCAAGAGAGATACAAAAACCTAGGCTGCTTCAGTGCTTCCCTAAAAGCAGAAAGATAACTCCAAGTTTTTGGTCCTCCAGCAAGATTCTCCTGGAATGTATGGCGTGTTCCGGGAAGTCACCTTTGACCTCATTCAAACATAACTACAAAGAGTGAGCCCCTTGGTGCTGGAGACCCAAGCTTAGCTCCCAAGAGGAAACTCAAATTTAAAAGCACTTTTTTTAAAAAAGGAAGCCACTTTTTTTTTAACTTAAAAGTAACATGAAAGTTTAAACACTGAAAAATTATAAACATTGAAAAAAATAAATTAAATGTATAAACTCTAGCTGCTAAAATATGAAGACATGATAACCATAACAATGACCAGACACATTATTAGCCGAAGAGAAGGCAGCAACTCTCTGGAGTTCTGTAGAAAAAAAATGCCCTGCCTACCCAAGTCAGGACTCCTCACACACAGAAGACTTCGTTTTAGGCCAACTTGATCATTTAGATGTCTAGTACAAGAACAAGGCACCCACAAAAGGGGTTGGGTGAAGCTCTGTATATGCCAGGGACATGTAGAATACCCCCCAAAACACAAACCCTAGATTCCTCAACAATCTACTCTTGGTGCAGAGATTGGGAAGACAAATCTTTGCATTTCTGCATAAACAAAATCAGCAGATGTCTGCGTTATCAGTGGGATGCAAACTGGTATGGTATTTAAGTAAATGAGCTTGGGGTACTTAATAGCCTGGGTTGGCGGGAAGGCTAGGTACTGGCTGTAGGACCTCAGCATGCTACCCAAGCGCTCTCTGCTGGTTTCCTTATGTGTAAAGCCCACTAATAAAGTCTCTACTTCATAGCTGAGGGATTCAGTGAGGCACTGCAGGGAGAGCTCGCAGTTCAGAGTAAGCACTTGAGTCATGCTAGCTACTTTCTTTTTTTTTTTTTGCTATAAAATGGAAGTCTTTATTTACAACTTATACAACTTCATGATTGTTCAGGATCTGACACAGACTAAGTAAAACATTTTGTCTGAAAATACTCATAAAATACTTCATCTTAAAATAATTCAACTATGGCAATCCCCTTGGGTCCCCTCCCACTGTGGGAGCTTTTCTGTCCTCTCAATAAATCCTGCTTTAAAAGATAATAATAATAATAATAATAATTCAATTACATGAACTGATTTTAATAAAATGTTTCTTAAAATGACAGTTTGCAAATAACTGAACATCTGAATATTAAAGATATAAACATTCAGATAATTCATATTTCAAGGGATATTTGCACTTAGTGCCTTGGTATTCTCAGAACACTTTAATGGTTTCTAACATTTTCTTAACAGTGATAGGTATATAACTTTTTATTTTTTGTACTTGAGTATTCTAAATAAACTGACATTTACTCTTGGCAAATAAAACGTATCTGCATATTTACTAAAATGTGTTTAAATTACTCAAATTTTTCTTTGTGCTGGCTACTTTCAATAAGATGATTGCCCTTGGCCCATGTCAGTAATGGCTCGAAGGCAGAAAGCAACTTTAAGTTGAGTGAGGGACTGAAAAATGGGGCATTTTTGTGTTCTCTGGAATGCTGCTGAATCCAGAGAGATAAGAACCAGTACTCTGTTGCACTTAACACACACAGACCCCACCCTTACCAGACACACACTGGTTCTCACAAGTTGCTTTGAGTGCCTGCCACAGTTTCCAAAGGTTTAATTTACAAAGAAGCAACTCTACAGCTACCGTCTCCAACGGCACACAGACAGATGGAGTCAAACCCACGACAGACAAAACTTGGGTGGGTATAGCCTGCGCAGAGTGGTGGCATCAACAGTCGGGGTCTCAGTCTGTCGGAATGGCTCCCCTCGAAGCAGGCCTCTTGATTTTCTCAGTGTGTTCTGTGGGACACAAACTGGAGACTTATTTCTACAGAGTCACCTGAATGTTTCCTCCCTAGGTAACTTTATAACCAAGTGAAATTGTCGGGAATTAACTAGGAAAGTCTGCTTAGAAGCACACTGCTGGTTGGGGCCCACACAGAGGGGATATTATTGGCGGCAGTAGATACCAGCAAAATCAAAGGCAAGGAGCAAGGAAAGCCCAGAACATCTTTAGGCAAAGACCAGTGTGTGAAGGGAGGAGCAGCCATGAGACCACAGAGGTAAGCCAGGGCTCAATCATGGCTGGCCTTGAATGTCAGGGTCTGGGCTTGATTCGGAGGGCAACGGTCATTCCTTGCACGGTTCTGAGCAGAAAAGTGGGCAGATCACTCAGTGTTAAGCTAAAGACAGACAAACCCAAGAGAAGCATAAAGGGTGTAACAAGAAGGCAGAGAGGAAAGGCATGACAGTTTGAACTCTGTATTCCACAAACAAGTATGCCTTCCTGTCACAGACTAGGCACTACATATATCTGTTTTAAAGGCAATCTGAGACCCATTCAGGGCAATGTGCCAGGCACGAGAGAAAAGAGCCGGTGTGTTCCACGCTAAACCCATGAAAAGTTTAATGAAATAGACTCACTCCTGCAGACAACCAGACACTCAGGGAATGTAAATGAAAATCACCAAGAGGAAAAACAAATCACATACTAAAGCTACAATGTTTTGACATGCTCCCTTGAACACAAAGTCTGTTTGGGTTGCAGTGACAGCCAAACTCACTAGGAATAAAATGCAAGCTAATTTATAAAAGCCTTATTCTTTCACTGGGGCTGATTTGTGTTGCACAGTTTGTTAGTTCTCAAAATTAGCCATTAGGTATTTATGAATAGGTATCTACCAGAATATCTTTTAATCATAAATTCCTTAGTCCATTGAAGAAAATGTCTTCATGATGTACTGAAATGTCAGCTAAGCACAGCCTTTAGATATAAAAGTCTAAATATACCTGTATTTCAGAATAGGCTATATTCACAAGCTACTTTACTAACTGTCTTGTTTTGTTTTTTCTTTAGAGATGAGGTCTTGCTCTAACACCCAGGCTGGAGTGCAGTGGCATAATCATAACTCACTACAGCCTTGAACTCCTGGGCTCAAGTGATCCCACTAGCCTTAGCTTCCTGAATAGCTAGAATTCAGCCACACCCTATTTTTTACTCAATAAAAAGTAATTTTCTATTTTATTCCTCATTTAATAAAGTGTCATTAGCCGGACTCGGTGGCTCAGCCTGTAATCCCGTGCCTTTGGGAGGCTGAGGTGAGTGGATTGCCTGAGCCCACAGGTTCGAGACCCGCCCGGGCAACTTGGCGAGACCTCATCTCTACAATAAATCAAAAACTAGCCAGGCATGGTAGCGCACGCCTGTATTTCCAGCTACTTGGAAGGCTGAGGCGGAAGGATCGCTGGAGCCCAGCAGGTCGAGGCTGCGGTGGCCGGGAGCGGCCACTGCACTCCAGTCTGGGCGACAGAGTGAGACTCC
>CAUYQG010043544.1:0-40246 GCA_963574415.1 Tarsius wallacei | reverse complement strand
ATAAAGCTTTTTTGAAATAATTTTTATTTAGTTTTTTGCTTCTTCCAACTTCTAAAGGCAGCCACATCTCTTAGCCCATTCTCCTATTGTGCCATCTTTCTCTCACTCTTCTCTAGGACTCCCTCTTTCATTTTTTTTTTTTTTTTTTGAGTTGGATCTCACTCCGTCGCCCAGACTGGAGTGCAGCGGCCGCTCCCGGCCACCAAAGCCTCGACCCGCTGGGCTCCGGCGATCCTTCCGCCTCAGCCTTTCGAGTAGCTGGAGCTACAGGCATGAGCTACCATGCCCGGTTAATTTTTTTGATTTATTGTAGAGATGAGGTTTCGCCTGCCCAGGCGGGTCTCAAACCCGCGGGCTCAGGCAATCCACTCACCTCAGCCTCCCAAAGGCGCGGGATTACAGGCTGAGCCACCCACCGAGCCCGGCTACCCTCTTTCATTTTTAATAACCTATTATATCAGGCTGACTTGGTAATTCAAGACAGTCTCTCCATCTCAAAGTCACATCTCAAAATCATATTTCCCACCTTAGTTAACATAAACAATCACAAGTTTTCGGAATGTGAACATGGCATCCTTGGACCATTTTCTGCCTGCCACAATAGGTTATGAGGGACCATGTGGGGAGCTGAAACTAGTGTCTAGAATCTAACTAGGCAATGCAGAATTTGCAAGCCATATTTCAGATTTGAATATGTTGGCAGAGAGAAGTCACCAACATGATTTAAACTTTCATTAACACAATTATTTTGTGTTTAAAAAAAGTTCAATTTGAAAGCTGTGTAATAAAGCTGAGAGATAGTAAGATTGGACAAGAAAGACACAACAAAAAGTAAACAAACCAGATGAAAATAATAAATTCTTTAAAGTTTGAGCAAGGGTGATGTATAGGAGAGAAAGTGATAGATTCAATAAACATTAAAAATATAAAATTGACAGACAATACTCAGTCCTTGGTTGGAAATCTTCAATGATAGAGCATATGAGCTAGAAATGTCTACCATATATTTGGAGAATAAGGTAGAAATACGTTTAGTGTGGGAGGAGCAAAACTGGGTATCTAAATTAGTTGGGCCATTATAACAAAATGACATGCATTAGGTAGCTGGTAAGCAACATAATTTTTTTTCCTCACAATTCTGGATGTATAAAACATATTATTTATAATATGATCCAACAGCAGTGTGCCAGAGTGGTAGGGTTCTAGTGGGGTCCTTCCAGGTTGCAGACTTCTGGGTTCTCGTGGTATTCTTACATGAAGGAAAAGAGTGTAAGTTAGCTCTCTGGCCCCTTCTTTTAAGAACACTTCTTATAAGGGCACCATTTATGAGGGCTCCACTCTCATGGTCTAAATAATTCTCAAATATTCCACCTCCAAATATCATCACACTGGAGATTAGATTTCAATAAAAAAGTTTTGGAACAACAGGATTAGTTCATAACACAGAGTTCCAATGGTAAATCCAATTTAATATCAGTTAAGTTGTGAGCAACAGGATATGTCTATGGGTAGATATTCATATTTTTTAAGCTCAATTCATAGACTTGGTTTTAGCAAATAAATCTGATCTGAATATTCAAATATGTCAAATAGCACATTAGGCTAGATATGGCAACCCAGAATGGTCATGAAAAAGAAGAAAAATATTACACTAAGGAAAAGGCTAGCAGAATAGTAGATGGAGGGAACTTAATAAGCAAAAGTGTAAAAGATGAACCTGGAGACTCTTTCACTCATTGTATAAGAAACTCAGCAGCCTGAGTCCCCTTGAACTAACCATCTTGTTTCTCACTAAATAAATAGTTTTCTGTCAAGTAATAGAACATATTATGGCATAAACTCTTTCTCTGATAATTTTTAATGTCATACATTTATAATATGATCCTTTTATTTCCAGGCTTCCCTAAGATTATGGATGTAAGCCAGGCTTGGTGGCTCAGCCTGTAATCCTGTGCTTTGGGAGGCTGAGGTGAATGGATTGCCTAAGCCCACAGGTTCAAGACCTGCCTGGGCAACTTGGTGAGCCCTCATCTCTACAATAAATCAAAAAAATTAGTCAGGCATGGTAGTGTCCGCCTGTAGTTCTGGCTACTTGGAAGGCTGAGGCGGAAGGATCGCCGGAGCCCAGGAGGTCGAGGCTGCAGTGGCCAGGAGCGGCCACTGCACTCCAGTCTGGGCGACAGAGTGAGACGCCAACTCAAAAAAAAAAAAAGATTATGGATGTAAAAGACAAATGTCCTGGGGCTCTGATTTCAAACATACAATTTAATAGCCTGCAGAATTTGAGAAAAATCACTTAAACTTCTGTTATTCATCTATAAACTAGAAAGGATAATCCCTGCACTAAAGGATTATTGCACAGATTAAAGATAATGCATGTAACAAGCACTTGGCACCCTGCCTGACCCGTAGGAGATAACCAGTGATTAAATGCTGTTTTATTGTTGCTCTTATTATTGTTTGACTCCCCAAGCAGCATGTTGGTGTAATCTTTATCTTTTCAGTAATAAATGGCATATCTGAACTGACAGATGAATGCTCAGTTGTGTGCAATTTCTGTTTTTTCTTATTTTGGAGAACAACTGATCTTTAGTGTCTACCATGATTTGAAACTAGTCATTTCAAGAATATATAATGACACATCCAAAATGAAATGACCTCCATGAAGACTGATTTACATAATCAGATAGAAACTATTGGGAGCCTTAAAAATGACCACATGCAAAACAATCATGTTGATGCTCTTCTAAATTACAGCACTGAGATCAGGGATAGTTTTACAAGGTAAGCAGCAAGACTTTCATTCAGTCAATGATTCATTCTGTAAAGACTGTTTTAACACATGCCTGGTAAGTATATATTTCAGTAATCTCATGTATTTATTACATTTCTCACTGTTAGGTAAGAAAGAAGGCAGTAAAAAATGCTGAAGCATTGCAAACAAGAGCTCACTGGAGACCCTCACTAGTCTTAAAGACAGAAATAAATCAAAGCCTTTCAGCATAGAATAATAGGGAAAATAATTGCTGACATCAAATATTTAGCCTGTTCCAACGTAGTGATCAGTTTTGAAGAGTCACTTTAATAAAATGTTAAGAAGTGCCTATGGAGCTCATCAAACCCGATTTGAATGTCAGATATGTTACTCATAAGGCATGTTAAATAAAAATATCATCGTCTCAATTTATTTATCTATGATATAGAAACAGTAACACTTAGCTTAAGGGGCTAATCAGAACATCTAAAACTAGAGCAGCCCTTCAAACATAGAAGGGACTCTATAAGAAAGTCCTTTAAAAATTTTTTAAATATATTTCTTTGCTAGAACAAGCTAATAGCCCTTTGTGAATTGCTAATGAGTAATTCTGTCAGAAAGCATTAAACAAAGAAAATAATTGGAGAGCTGAATGGCAAAAGAACGCCAAATGGAAAAATAAAAGGAAGTATTTCTAATGCTACTGCTATGTGGAAGATTTATTGAGCTAATAATTTATATGTTTTCTACTATTTAAAAGATAAAATGCTAGGTCTACTCTTAGCAATAATTTATTTATCTATATAGATAGTTCACTTAAATATATTACACGTAATTGAGTAGTGTTCCATTGTATGTATATAACATATTTTCTTTATCAGTTAATCTGTCGTTGGACACTTGGGTTGTTTTTAAATCTCAGCGATTGTAACTAACACATGAGTATGCAAATAAGTCTTTGACATTCAACTCTTGCAGATATATACCCAGAAGTGGGATTGCTAGATCATGTAGTAATTCTATTTTAAGTTTTTGAGGAACCAACATACTGTTTTCCATAGCTGCTGCACCATTTTACATTCCCACCAACAGTGTACACGAGTTCCAAAACCATTTGCCACAGCATGGGTGAACTTGGAGGACATTATGCTAAATGAAATTAGTCAGTCACAGAACAACAAATATCCCATGATTTCACTTAAATTAGGTAAATAATAGTCAAACTCTTAGAAGCAGAGAATTTAACAGTGGTTTCCAGGGGTGGAGGGCGGGAGAAGTGAGAAGTCTCTCTGTTCGTTGGGGAAAAAGTTTGCATTATGATAGATGAATGAATTATAAAGATCTGTTTTACCACATACAGTCTGTAGTTAGCAATAGGGTGTTATGCACTTCAAATTTTAAAAGGGTAGATTTCATGTGGTGTTCTTATCACACACGTGCAAACACACACACACACACACACACACACACACACACACACACACACGGGAACCCAAGAAAACTCTGGAATGTGTTGGATTATGGTAATTGTATTGTTTGCATGTATCAACTAATCAAATTGTACACATTGAACATGTATTTTTTTGTATATCACTTATACCTATAAAAGCTGTTAAAAAATACAAACATACCTTCATACATTGCATATAGTTGTTTAAAAGATGTCCCTATTAAATGTTATAACAAATCTTTCAATTGACAGATTATTCTAGGACTAGTTGTATCAAAGAAGAGTTACAAATGTTTAATCAATTTTTCAAAATATCTGAAACAAAACCTTTTTACTTGTAATATTTTGGTAGAAGTAAAAAAATACAAGAATCTTTGTCACTTTTAATAAAATATAATATGTTAATTTTATAATTTTAACTTTGAGCAGTTTCTTACATGGTCAAACCACTGTATTGCAATTGTATTTGTTTTCAAGTGACAATAAGGAGTACCATTAAATTAAAATTGATTTGTAAAAAAAGAAATTCTTAACTACTTTAATTACACTTTTGAGCAGATAATTATGTGACTTAGTTATTCCATATTCATCACAAGGTTTACCCTGATACCATGGTGAGATACATAATTATCTTATGCTGAAATTTTTAGTAATAATGATAAAAACTCAAGGGAGAGAAAGTGTCGAAATTATAATGCTATTTTTGAAGCTTCCTGTAGACACTTCTCAGAACTTTTACAAAAATGGCACTTTCAGGGTGGTTTAACAATCATTTTCAAACATCTACATTAATTTTTACATTCAATTAAAAGGAAAACTATGAACTAAACATAGTCACTTATCTTCTACAACTCAACTCCGATCTGTTCAAAAAGGACAGTGAAGTATTAGACAAGAAATTATAGGAAGAAAGAAGGGAAAGTCACATCTAATATACATATACTTAGAAAATTATCATTTATTCCAGCAAATGTTTGGTTAAATTTTGCATAAGTAAAATATCTCTAAACCATTATAATATTTACTATTAATTAACCTGCTTTTTGAATGTATGCCACTACTGAGATACAGGTTATCTATTATCCTAGAAATAGTATTTTTTCTACTATTTAAAGGAACATTCTAGATATAGACTAGTCAATTTATATTTTTGTAGATACCTTATCAAAATATATAACTCAGCAGTTTAAAATATGACACAATTTGGAATAATGGGGTCTACTACAGGAAAAACGTACTCAAAATCTTATGTCAGAAGAAAGCAGTTATGAAGAAACTAAATCTGAAACGGGAAGACTATAAGTTTTTGTAGAAGCATAATTTAATATGTTTAGTGTATAGTAGGTTGAATCCAAAAATTACTAATTGTTACTAGTTTTTCCTACTGGATAACAGTATTTCTGTATTGAATTTCCTTAGTATATATTTAAGATAGAGCTCAATAAGTGCTCATACACTATAATAACATATTTTTGGAATTAGAAAATAAAGCACATGTTAATAAATTATATATGTCTTGTAAAACTAGAAAACAACATCTCGTGTGGATGCTGTCAGTGGATGCAATGGTGAGCCAACTCATTTCCAGAATTCTTCTTGAATTTGCTTTACGCCTTAGCTGTGACTGCATCACAACTCAACTTGCCTTTCCACACAAAGTATTTTTATTTAGTCTCCTATAGTTTTGGTTCTGAAATTCCTGTCTACTAAATTTGTTTACAATATGTATGCTAATTTTCATAAACAAGCCAATTTTCTTCTCTGAATCAGTTTATTAGGTAACAATCTACAGAAGTTATACTTTATTTCAGAAAATTTACTTATTTTTTCATTGTTATTTAAAATAAATAAATAAGGAATTTCAGGAAGTAATATTCATTTTAAATTATTATTTAAAATATTTTCTAACTTTTACCTGAAGTTCTGAGTTATTTGTTACGATATATACTAAATATTAAAATTATAGTATGACATGCAAATTGCACATGACCTGAATATAGTAAATTTGATAATTGTGTGTCAATAAACTAACAAAACTTTTACTGTTAAACAGTATGCTCTTTTTCTTATGTTTAATTTTTGAATGCTTTCAAAAATTGGTCAGAAGATTTAGTTAGATGTGTGGCTTTTTATATTTTTCATATTTTTAAAAAGTTTTTTAAAATTATGCAAAATATTGCTACTTTCAAGAATGAATTACTTTTGTTGATTATCAGATAATTTTACATGCAAAAGAACTATTTTACATGAGAAGGTTTAGTTATTTGATTTTATTTCTCCTCTTTTCCAAATGATTATTTGTGCGTGTTTATTTTTCTTTATTTTTGTTGCTACTTTGTTGCTAAGACTATTTTATGGTTTTGAATAAAATTGTTTCTTGAGTTTGATCCCATTTGTTTCCAGCATTCTTATAGCTGGTATTACTTTTTTATACTGGGTGTTCGAATTTCTGATCCATAACATTTTTTCATGTCTACAATATTTTAGAGAAAGATTTAGTTAATGTTGGAGAGTTATGCTAATGATTTTTCTCTACTTTTAGTTTCTTTTGTGTGGGCAGGAGGCAGTTTATTTAATAAATATTTATATATTTTTCCATAACTTTTTACATTTTTACTTATGAATATTCTGTATTAAGTTTTTCTTAAAAGTGATAGTAAAAAATTCTATAAGGTTGACGGTAATAGGTTTTTGTAGCATAATACAGTTTTTTTTCATTGAAAATTGTATGTTCTTATTCTAATTCTAGTGCAGTTTTATTTTTCACTTTTAACTTTTTTGTTTCAAAGTAGCAGCTACTCAAAACTGGTGGAAAAAAATTATGGAGAAAAATCAAGAACAAACTAATTTTTATTTGAGGAAAAACCTCTGGCTAAGCTATTTTTATTTTAGTTATTCATGATAAAATATTTGATTATGTTAAAAAGCATGTATCTTAAAAAGCATGTTATGCCATGCATAAAAATAATTATATACTACGAACAGTGGGATTTATATCAGATATGCAAAGCCAATTCAACATTTGAAATTTAATTTACTGTAATCCAGCACAACAGCCTAAAAAATTACACATACATTTCAATAGATGCAAAAAAGCACTTGACTATTTGACAAATTTTAACATTAATTTATGACAAAAATTTTAAGTAAACTAAAAATAAAGAGGTGCTTCCTCAACTTGATAAAGAATATCTATTTTTAAAAACCTAACAGCTAGTAACATGCTTAATTGTAGGTAACTTGAAGTTTTCCCACTAAAATCAGGAGCAAAGCAAGGATATCTCTTCTCACCACTGCTTTCAACATTGCATTGGAAATCTTAGTTAATGCAATAAGACAAGGAAATGAAATAAAAGTTATATTCATTAGGCAGAAAGAAATAAAACTGTGTTTACTTGCAAATGACATGATTGTCCACATAAAAAATACAAAATAATTGAAAAAACAAAACAAATCATCTGCACTTATAGCAGGTTGAAATTTAAACTTATTATACAAAAGCCAACTGCTTTCTTATGTACCTGCAATGAACAAGTGGAATTTAGAATCTGAAATACAGTATTCTTTACATTAACACCTTCAAAAATAAAATACTTAGGTATAAATCTAACAGAATATATAAGGTCTATATAAGGAAAACTACAACATTCTGATGAAAGAAGTCAAAGAATAATTAAATCCATGGAAAGATATTCCACATTCATGACCAAGAAGACTCAATATTGTCAAAATATCAGTTCTTCCCAATGTATCTGTAAATTGAACACAATACTAATAAAAATCCTAGCAAAAATTTTTGTGGATATTGTCAAACATACTATAAAGTATATATAGAGAGATATAGACTCAGAATCACCAATGTAATATTGAAGAAGAACAAGGTTAGAAGACTGACTCTACCTGACGTCAAAACGTACTATAAAGTTACAATGCTCACAACAGTGTGGAAATGGTAAAATAATAGACAAGTAGATCAAATGAACAAAACAAAGAGCATAGAAATAGACTCTCATAAATAAAATCAACTGATCTTTGACAAAATAGCCAAGAAAATATTGTAGAGAAAATACAATGACTACCCACAAACAAACAAAATTAAAAAGTGAATCTAGACACAAGGCCTTACATCCTTTATGAAAATTAGCTCAACATGCCTCACAAACCTAAATGCAAAATGCAAAATTATAAAACTCCTAGAAGATAACATAAGAGGAAATCTAGATGACCTTGGCTTTAGCAATGACTTTATACATACAGCACCAAAGTCATGTCTATAAATAAAAGATGAGCTGGACTTCATTAAAATTAAAAATGTCTTCCCTGTTAATGACACCATCAAGAGAATAAATAATTTTTAAATAAGCTACAGAATGAAAGTATTTGCAAGACATATCTGATATACTATTTTTCAAAATATAAAAATAACTCTTAAAACTCACCAATAAGAAAATAAACAACCATTGCCTTGCTAAGCTATGGTGTGGCCATGTGCTCTTTGAATTTTGGCGAGGCCATGTTTTTTTAAACATTGGCCCCCTCCCCTCCCATGGGGAGTTGAATTCCCTCTTTCTCTCTCTCTCTCTAATTTACTTTCTAAATAAACTATATTTTCTAATCTAAAAAAATGGGCCAAAGACCTTAATACCTCACCAAAGAAAATACACAAATGGCACATAAGCAAATAAAAAGATACGCTGCATAACATGTAATCAAAAATGCAAATTAAAACAATTAGCGATCACTACACATGCTAGAATGGCCAAAATCCAGAACACTGACGTTACCACATACTGGTGAGGATATGGAACGATAAGAGCTTTCATTCCCATCTCATGCTAATACAAAATGGTATAGCAACGTTGGAAAACAATTTGATGGTTTCTCAAAAAACTGATTATACTCTTAACAATATGGTCCAGCAATCACAATCTTTGGTATTTTCTCAAAACAGTTGACATTAAAAAAAAAAAAAACATGAAAACCTGAACATAAATGTTTATAACAGCTTTATTTGTAATGTCAGAGCTTGAAAGCAACCAAGATTTCCTTCAGTAGGTGAATAGATAAACAGATAAAGTATGGACTAGACTGAAGAATGCTATTCAGTGATAGAAAAATAACCTGCAAATCGATGAAAATACACGGAAGAGACTTAAATGCATACTACTAAATAAAAGAAGTCAATATAAAAGATGATATACTGTATGATTCTAACTATATGGCATTCTGGAAAAAAAAAAACCTATGGAGAAAGTAAAGTGATTAGTGTTTGCTTGATATTAGGGGGTGGGAAAGATGAATATGCAGAACACAGAGGGTTTTCAGGACTGTGAAACTACTCTGCATGATATCATAATTGTGGATGCATGTCATTGCACATTTGTTGAAATCCATCGAATGTACAACACCAAGAGTAGACACTAATGTATACTACCAAGTTTGGGTGATAGGTTTAAACTGTGTAATTTATAAACAAATAGTTTCAACAACTATAAAAAATGTACCTCTCTGATGGGGGATTCAAATTGGGATCTATACATGGGGTTAGAGGATACATGGAGACCAAAAACTATTTGTAACTTCCAAAGCTATTAACATTTTAAAAAAGGAAAACAAATCACTTATTCAGTAATGCTGCTACTCCTGTAGCTGTAGAATGATTCCAATTTAATTCCAATTAAAAATGTACATGTTTATGTATGGATAATCTAACCCATAAACCCTTTTTTTTTAAAAAAAGAAAATCTTTGTAGCTTCCACTCAATTCTTCTGTGAACCAAAGACTGCTCTAAAAGGTAAAGTCTATTGAAAAAGGAAATAGATTTTTAAAAAACTATGTTGCAAACATCAAAATTTATGAAAAGAGCTCTGGCTTTAACAAATAAAAATTATAATTTATATTCTGCTTTCTGAAATAGTAGCTAGATTGCCTCAAGAAATTTGCTTCATCTC
Source organism: Tarsius wallacei (assembly GCA_963574415.1). Classification (NCBI taxonomy): domain Eukaryota; kingdom Metazoa; phylum Chordata; class Mammalia; order Primates; family Tarsiidae; genus Tarsius; species Tarsius wallacei. The sequence goes on along the minus strand of CAUYQG010043544.1, from coordinate 30,089 downwards.
CCAGAGAACAGAAACTACAACAGTAAAAACAATATAATAAAAATAATTACTGACAATTAGTGAAGACCTTTTTTATAAGCACTTTATATGCACCCTACACCTATTTTTAAAAATTATAATTTTTTCCCAAATTCTATAGCTAGTTATATTGTTATGTCCAAAGATAAATGAAAAATAAGGAAACTAAGATAGATCGTACCCTTACAAAGTTATAACAGTTAAAATGTGGTGGAGGCTGGGCATACCCCTGGTAACCCAGCCCCAACATATCTTCAGGAACTTTACTGTAGTATCTTAATGTACTCTTCTGTTGTTTTCATCCATTTTGCCACTATAACAAAAAACATTAAATTGTGTAATTTATAAACAACAGAATGCATTGCCTACAGTTCTGTAGACTAAAAATTTCAAGATCATGTTTGAGCAGTTTTGATGTCTAATGTAGGCCTGCTCTTCGTTTATGAAGTATGCTATGTGTCCTCACATAGTAGATGGGAACAAGATTGCTCACACAAGCCTATTTTATAAGGGCATTAATTGTATTCATGAGGGTAAAGGCTTATGATTTCCTTCTCAAAGATCCCACCTATTAATACTGTCATATTGGGCATTTGGTTCCAACATATGAATTTGGGGGAACATCAACATTTGGACCATAACATTCCATCCCTGGACCTTCAAAATTCATGTCTTCTCAGATACAAAATATATGCATCCCAATCAAATAGCCCTACAAATTTTAACTTGTTCCCACCTCCAACTCAAAAGTCTCTAGGCTTGAATGTTATCTAAATATCGTCTAAATTAGACATGGGAGAGACTCAAATATGATTTCTCCTGAGGCAAATTGTACTCCAACTGTGAACCTGTAAAATAAATTTGACAAGTTGTGTACTGCTAAAAAACAATGATGGAACAAAGTGAAGAAATTCTGATTCCAAAAGGAGAAACAGGAAAGTAGAGAAGAGTAATAGGTTCCAAACAAATCTGAAATCCATTAGGACAAATATCAATCTTAAGGATCCAAAATAATCTTCTTTGACTGGAAGTCCCAACTTCTGCACACAATAGAGCTGGAGAAAGAACCTCAAGGCTCCAGGGTGCTCTTTCCCCATGGTTTGGCAGGTGCAGTCTACACTGAAACTCTCATGGATTGAAGTCAAATAGGAGTTGCATTCTAGTGACTCTACCATTCTCTGGTCTGGAGTGTGACCCTGTCCCCACAGCTCTTCCAGAAACTGCCCTAATGGAAACTCTGTGGTGGCCCCACCCCCACAGCTTCAGTAGGCATTGCCTTAATAGGGACTCTCTGCAGTGGCCTTGCTCCTGTGGTAGTTCTATGATTGAGCTCCAAGGTTCTCCAGGACACTTTCTGAAATCTAGGGAGAGAGAGCCAAGCCCTCACAGTTCATGTGCTTTGCACTCTAGTGGAGATGTTACCCATATTAATAATGCTGAGGTTTAGTATCTGTGCTTTTCAGAGGAGCAGCCCCAACCACACACAGGCTGCTTGAGTCACAACTGAGAAGGCCAAAGAGAAGGGTCCCTGACTGAGGGAGTGGAGCCTTGAAATCATTCCGCTCACAAGGCTTTGGTATTCATACTCGGGGCCTGTGATGGGCAGGACAGCCTGGAAGATCCCCAATGCCAGAGTCATTCTTTCATTGTTTTGAGTACTTGCTCCAGGCTTCCAACTATCCATACCAATCTCCCGATCAAAGGACTGCTTGGGCACACCCTTGGTATTTTCTCTTAAATGCAATTCTCAGTCAGGCTGAGAATTTTCCAAATCTTTAAGTTTGCTTCCCTTTTGATTATAAATTCTGCCTTTAATTTGTTTCTCTCTTTTCACATTTACTATAGGTAGTCAAAAGAAACAATGTAACCTTGACACTTGGAGATTTCTTCGGCCAAATATCCTATTTCATCACTTGCAAGTTCCACCTTCCAAAAAACACCAGGACATGAACACAATTCAGCCAAATTATTTGTTGCTTTATAATAAGAATGGTCTTTTCTCCAGTTTCTGCATGTTTTTCACTTGCATCAGCTTTTTATTTCACCTTTTAAGAATGGCCTTTACAGCTCATATGTCTGCCAACATTTTGATCATGATAATTTAGGTAATTTCTCAGAAGATAGAAGCTACCTTTACAGTTTATCTTTCTAAGTTCTCACCAGAATTACCATTAAACATCCTTTAACAGTGATGTACCTCAAAGCTTTTCCACCTTGTATTTATTATTCAGTTCCATCCACTTGCACATTTTTAAGTATTTGTTATAGCAACACCCTATTTCTCAATATTAATTTCTATCTTAATCCATTAAAGGCACTATAACAAAATTCCTTAAGCTGGGTAATAGTGATTTACTGCTCAGAATTATGTTTGCAGGGGAGTCCAACATCAGGTTGCCAGCATATCTGATGATTGGAAAAGTCATGTTCCTCATTTACATCACTTTCTGTGTGTCTTCACAAAGTGGAATGGGCAAACACTGTCCTCACATGGTAAAAGGGGACAAGGGAGCTCACTTAAACCTCACTCATAATAAGATTAAGGCCCCATGACTTAATCGCTTCCCAAATGCCCTATCTCTTAATACTATTACATTGGGTTTTAGGTTCCAGCATACGAATTTTGGGAGAACACTAACATTCAGACAATAACACCAGTGAGATGGAGGTGTTATATGTAATTGAAGGGGTGATTGTTGGAATTCTTCAAGGTGATATTTATGGAAACTTTTATCATATGTAATGTGCTTTAAATTGTCCCTCTCTGCTTCCTTTCATGCCAAGAATACAGATACATCATTATAAACTTTGGTAATTGAGCTTGGTTGCAGTATAGTTTTATCATCAGATCCAAATGAATTGCATGTATCTGGCTTCCCTTAAATTAGATGTCCAAAAGGTTTAGTCATCTTCCTATTTAATGTTTGTTCCTTGGGTTATTAAAAATTATTTTAGAGTTATTTACTTATGATATATATGTATATTCTCTGATGAAATGTATAAAAAATTATTTAAACTCTGCACCAGGATTATAAATTGAGACTTCTTTATGTAGTTAATATGTTTATTGCCACAATCTCTCTCAGGTACTGAATTTTAATGAAATGTGGTTCCTGCAAGAAAAGGCACTGAGACAATAAAATATGTTCTATAAATCAACTACATGAATTTAAGAGTAGAAATCTTGATAACTATTTTGGCTAGAGAATTCTTTTTTTTTCTTAAATCCTTCACTCCTGAATCCTGAAATGTTGTACTTGTAAATATTTTTAATTAAATGTAATTAGAAAAAAATCATATCAAATGTGCTATAAGACAATGATGAATGATAGTTAAAATCACTCTTAAATATGAATTTCCTCTTTACTTCACTGAGTTAATCTCAAGTTCCTACCATGGTTTGCATATACAAAAAGAATACAGGAAATTGTAATAGCCTCTGAGCAGCTGGAAATGTCTCCAGGTTTCATCATTTTACAGTGTTATATAGAGAGTTTTGAATTGTGTGTATTGATATGATAGTCACTACTGTATTTTGCCAGAATACATTTTCACTTGTCATAAAATAGATAATTTCTGCAGATCAGAAAGCAAAAATTTTAATTTGCAAACACAATTTCTTGGATTTTTTCTAAAAATTTTTTTTTTTTTACTTTTAGCATTATTTTTTTTCAAAATTGTTGCTTTTCTAATAAAACACAATGAAAAATTATATGAAGAAAAATATGTGTTCCTGGCATAAACAAAATTTGGGTGCAATTCAAAACATGATGTTTATGATTTAAAATACAGAAAAATTTAGAGTAATTCATCAAACTATTTCAAATAAGACTAATAATTTTACAAAGCAGGATTCCAGTTTAAAACATAAAAACAAAGAATGATTTTAATTACTTTGCAAGAGCATTATTATTTTTGTAAATGTACAGCTTTTAAATATGTTTAACTAAGGAGATATGCATTTTTATAGATGTAAAAAACCTATAAAACTTAGTCAAACCACTCGTCAACCAATAATAAACCTCTCATTAGCTTTTTGAACTCACCAAAAATGGATTTTAAATGGCTCTTCTCTGCTATGGTGCCTTTGGTTTTTTTGAGGACAAACACCTACATGTAAAATATCATTTAATTTTGTTAATGTAAATTAAACACTTAGTTATATCTTTTGCCTAATTCTCCATTACACAATCCTCCTAATAACAAAACATTTTCTTAGCTTTATGCCACTAAAAGTTCTCTTTATTCTGATAGATAGTTAAATTTCCTTTCCTTTGGTATGGAAAACCAGGTAAGATCCTGATTTTATAATAATGTTAAGTTCAAAAGAAAGTTCTGTATCTTACTATGTTGACTTTGCTGAAGAAAAATTCGCCATGGTATGACTACATGCTTTGTGATAGTATTTTTTGGACTGTCTTTTCAAAAATATCTGCACAGAAAACAACCTTGGAAAAGAGAATTAGTGTCTTGCTTTTAGGCGGAGGACAGATTTGTTTGTTCCTATCCAGGATAATAATGATAATGTCCTTCTGCAAGACAAAAGTTGAACATCTGTGTGAGAGTTGAAGTTTTCTAAGTTATAGATTCCTCATCTGCAACACAGACCCTTTTAGAAAGCTGCTTGGAAACACCCTTTTGGGCCACTAGTCACCATACTCATGGAACTTTGGATACAGGGAGAAATGATGGAAACATGGAGTTCTTATTGTCTAGAACAGTACAGTTTTTTGACTCAGGAATCTTGTATATTCTACTAGCATTTATGAAAACGTGGCAGGTTAATTAGTCAGCTTGCAGGTAATGAAGTTTCACAATTTTCATAGTTCTTGACAAATTTTCTTTTTCATTGTGTCTTGAATACATGTTGGTATTGAAAGCATTTAAAAAAAATTTTACACTCCATTAAGTCTCTTTTGGAAGCAGATCATTTATCAATAAATGCAATCTCAATGCCTACTGTAGTAACATATTCAAAAATTCTTCTAAGTGCTTATTTGAATCCCATGACTTACTCTTTCATGAATTTTTAATCCCTACACCTTAGGGATGAAAAACAAAAAAAGGAAAACAAAACAAAACAAAAAATAAACAAGGTCTGTTCTATTTCAACTCTGCAGATGTAATTTGGCATTTCAAGGTAAAAAAGCAGTATGACACAATCATTAATAAAAAGCTTCAGAAACAAGAAATTCTAGATTCAAATTCCAGTTCTGCAACCTCTGTTATTCTGAGAAATCAACTCACTTTCACTGTACATCAGTTTTCTCATCAGTAATTAAGTATTCATTAAAGCTCCTCTTTCTCTGTGTGTTGATGCCCATGCCATTGTGTTTTTATAGGATGTTATAAATTAACCACAGTTCTCATGTAAGAAAAAGTCTGACACATGGAAATGATTTATTATATCATTAATTTTCAGTAACTTAACATTATCACATCATTTGAGTAAAAGAAAAATAATAATCTAAGATTAAAATTACAATGCTAAAATTGAAGCTATAATGTCTAAGCATTTTCCAATAAATCTGGCTGTGATGATTGTAATGTTCATATTTTCGCTTGTCCTACATAGCAGCCATTAGCTACTAATTACTAATTACCAAGAACTAACTTTTTAATAGCATATAATATTAACTAATTCAAATATAAATAGGAACAGTTGTCTAGCAACTGAATTGAGTAGCAAAATATAGACATGGCTTATTCATTGTACATATTCTTTTGTACTATGATTTCTTTAAAAAACATATTTTTGAATATGAATTATAAATAAAGCATACTTTTCAGCAAAATATGGTAAGATGTTAAAAACTAATAGAGTGGGTACCAGTTTTAGGAGTTTGTTGTATTATTTTTCTAAACTTTTATTAATTGGTAACTTTTTAAAGAAAAAACTACTGTAGCTTATCAAGGTTATAAAATTCATATGTTACAAAATTCATACACTAGTGAAAATAAAAATTTATACTTCTTTTTTTCCCCTTTAAGGTACTCAGTGAGAAAAAGTTAGCATATGACCAGAAATAATTTATATCGTTATTTGGTAGAACACGATAATGAGTCCTTTCATATGTAGAGTAAGATATTAAACTGTTTTTGAGAAATCAGGATTTTCTGCCACAGAGCAGGGACTGTTGTTGTGATAATGATATTATTTTGGGTGTTTTTAAGCATTGTTAGAAGTAGAAAGAGTAAAAAGTGGGGGGGGTGACAAAACAACCCCAGGAGGAGGCGACAACCAGAGGTAGAAAAATATTGAAGTCAATTTTTTAAAGATGGATGTTTCACGTTTAGTTATAAGTTAAATGTTTTATTGAGAAGTCATATATAAAGACTCATTGTTGTTACCCTTGAACTTTTACTGAAAATCCACTCTGCCTACAACATGTGAATATGGGGAAGGGTGAGAGAGGTAACAGAGAAAGGGGACTGAACTCTCATTTTACTCAGAACCCTTTAAAATAAAAGCAGCTCTTGGAATTTCTTGGAAATAGGAATTTAAAGGCACCTATTATTCAAACTAATTATTGAGTATACCATCTGGTTAAAAGTACAGTTGAAATCACAGCACATATCTCCTAATTCTCAGGTCAATAGCTCTCTTTTTTTTCCCCACAACATAATATGGGTTATTCTTTTTTATCCCCGCTCTATTGAGGTATTATTGACAAATTGCAAATGTATATATTTAGGATATACAAACTGATATTTTGATATACCCATAATTTGTCAAATAATGACTACAATCAAAATAATTAGCATATTCATTACTTTGTATAGTTATCATTTTTGTTGTATTGTTGTTTTGTTGTAAGAACACTTAAAATCTACCCTCTTAGCAAATTTTAAGTATACAACACATTATTCATAATTCATTCATATTGCGGTATATAAGAACTCCAGAACTTATTTATCTTTGTCAGTGAAACCTAGCGCCCCTTGATCAACATCTCCCCACTTCCCACTCCCTCTAGTTTTGACAATCACCATTCTATTCTCTGCTTTAATGATCTTAACTATTTTAGATTTCACATGTGAGATCATGCGGTGTGTGACTTTCTGTGTCTGACTTGTTTCACTTAGCATAATGTGTTCCAGATTCATCTATGTTGTACCAAGTGGCAAGATTTCTTGTTTTTTCATCCATGGTTTACTAGTACATATACCAAATTTTTTAATCTATTCATCTGTTGAAGGATCTGTTTAGGTTGTTTCTATATCTTGGCTATTGTAAATAATGCTGCAGTGAATATGGGAGTGCAGATATAGCTTCAACAAACGTACTTCTTTTTTTTGGCTTATACTCTAGAGTGGGATTGCTGGATAAATTATTTATTACTTAGAAAATGAAGCCGGGCTTGGTGACTCAGCCTGTAATCCCACGCCTTTGGGAGACTGAGGTGAGTAGATTGCCTGAGCCCGGGGGTTCGAGACCCGCCTGGGCAAGCAAGACCTCATCTCTACAATAAATCAAAAAATTAGCTGGGCGTGGTAGCGCGCGCCTGTAGTTCCGGCTGCTTGGAAGGCTGAGGCGGAAGGATTGCCAGAGCCCAGCGGGTTGAGGCTGCGGTGGCTGGGAGTGGCCACTGCACTCCAGTCTGGGCAACAGAGTGAGACTCCAACTCAAAAAAAGAAAAGAAAATGGAGTAAAAATGACTTTAATATGAAATAAAATTTAATCACAAAAAGAAATATATTGATTAGAAAAGTTGAATGTATAAATATTTAAAATTTTTAAAGTATATACATTTAAATGAGATAAAATTTGTATAAATAGAAATAATAAAAGGATATAAAATACCTGCAGATAAAAAAATCACAGTTAATCTAATAATAGTTATAATCCAATAAATAATCTAATTAGAAAAGCTAGACTTTATTCTGTGCTAATAAATTCATTCAATACTGTGATAAATTAACAGTATAAAAAAATAATGGAACAAGTTTAAGAAGTAGACCACCTAGGATGAGCGTGGTGGTTCACGCCCGAAATCCTAGCATTTGAGAGGCTGAGGTGGGAGGATCACCTGAGCCCAGGAGTTTGAGACCAGCCTGTGTGACACACTGACACCCATTTCTACAAGAAAGAAAGAGAGAAAAGAGAAAGAAAGAAAGAAAGAAAGAAAGAAAGAAAGAAAGAGAAGGAAGAAACAAAGACATAGATCTCTTTAATGGGTTAAAAACTATGAATAAATTTATTCCAAAAATTATGAAAAATAAATATTACTAATTAATAAAATATACAAAAGTGTGTCAATAAAACTTATAAAAGTTACAGATCAGAAATTGATAAAGGTAAAAATAGCAGAAAATGATGTACTCATTATAGGTAAGTAGATAGGGAGAATAACATCTTAGATAAAGAGTGACATTTTGCTACATACTAGATCTGAAGCAGGGGTCAATAATAGATCAGGAATCTAGAGTCTTCTATTTTGGGCCTCACCATTATTATCAAATAGCGCTTATTTTCATCCTTGCAAGGTGACTTACTATACATTCAGGTAGGATATCGGCATTTTTGTTAGAAAAATATTGCGACTGAAGAAGCAAAATAGAAACGTTTAAAAAGAGCATCCCAGGCTGCCCCTCCCCGGAGGCTTCGGGGGCGGCCGGGGCCACGCCGCCCTGCACAGAGCGGTTGGCCATGGAGCTAGCCTAGGGCCCGACAGGAATTGTGGAAGGCGCTTCAGTGAAGAAATGCACCAGTGTGTATAGCCGTGGTATCTCCTTGCTAACCATCACCATCTGTTCTCCTTGATAAGTGAGCCAGGGAGTGGCCAGGTAGAAGGAAACAAGGTCACCATGAAGCTCAAGCAGCAAGTTGTGCTGTTAGCAATTCTCCGTCATCTTTATCTTCACCAACGTTTTCCTGATCGACAACTTGGACACATCAGCTGCCAACTGGCAGGACCAGAGGGCTTTTCTCCGAATGACGACTTGCGAGTGGAGCTGGTGCCCAGGCTAGACCACACTCTGCAGTCTCCCTGGAAGATTGCTGCCCAGTGGGTGGCTCCTCGGGAGGTGTACCCTGAAGAGACACCAGAGCTGGGGGCAGTCATGCATGCCATGGCCACCAAGTAAATCATTAGTGCTGATGTGGGTTATAAAGGGACACAGCTGAAAGCCTTACTGATACTTAAGGAGTATCGAGCCTAAGCTGTATAGCAGAAACTATGTGATAGAAGGGGAGCCGTATTCCAGTTGCGATAGACACAATGCAGAGGTGGCAGCCTTTCACTTGGGCAGCATTCTGGTTTTCCGCCGAGCCTTCTTGGTGGTTGGCAGATTTGTTAATCTTCAGACAGAGATCAAACCTGTTGCCACGGAGCAGATGTTGAGCACATTCCTAACTGTTGGAAACAATACTTGTTTCTATGGGAAGTGTTATTACTGCCGAGAAACAGAGCTAGCATGTGCTGACGGATACACAAAAAAGGGTTCTGTCACACTTTGGCTTCCAGACGTGTGGCCTCTGCAGAAACACCGACACCTGTGAGGCAGGACTTACCGGGAAGGCAAACTGGTCAGGTGGGAGTATGATGAGAGATACTGTGATGCGGTGAAGAAGACGTCCCCTTATGGCTCTGGCCCAGCCTCTTGGACATCATTGACACAGTTGTCTTTGACTACCTGATTGGCAATGCTGGCCGCCATCACTATGAGCGCTTTCGAGACGAGGAGGGTGCTAGTATGCTTATCCTTCTCGGTAACACCAAAAGCTTTGGGAATCCCTCGCTATATGAAAGAAGCATTCTTGCCCCACTCTACCAGTGTTGCATCATTCGAGTTTCTACCTGGAACAGACTGAACTACATGAAGAATGGTGTGCTAAAGTCTACCTTGAAATCTACCATGGCCCATGACCCCATTTCCCCAGTGCTCACCGATCCTCATGTGGACATCATGGATCATCCGCTCCTGAGTGTTCTGGCCACCGTAAAGCAGTGCACTGACCAGATTGGGATGGACACTGTACCGATGGAAGACAGGATGCCTCTCTCCCACTTGTTATTCTCAACACAAAATAAGTGAAACATCTTTCTACAAAGATAGAGAAACAGCACAATCAATTCCAAATGGTATGAGATGGGTTAGAAATGGCCAGCAGCAAGTTCTGGTGACAGGGCACAGGGTGGCCTTGGATGTCTTTGGTGTTTGCTGTAGTAGAAGCTAAAGCAAAGCCACAAGTTTCAAAGCACGGAGATATTCCTGGTGAGTCACCTCCTGGCTTCCTCTGCAGTTGCCCATTCGGCCTTGGGCATCATGGTTTGGTCAGTCCTAACTCCCATGCCAAAGGACAAACAGGTGTGATGCTTGGATAAGCGGATGCTGAGATTGGTTCTGGAGTGTGTGTTTTGAGTTGAGCCTTGCAGTCCTTTCTCCACACTTGCAGATTTTGTGGAAACACTTTGCAATCTTTTGTGTCTTTTTTTTTTTTTTTAACCAGGACTAGTTAAATCAGAAAGCTTACTGTCTCCTACGGAGTGGTAGCAAATAAAGCCTTGCATTCCATAAAAATAAAAAATAAAAAAAAAGAGCATCCCAACTCAGTGTGTGGATTTAAAAAAAAAATCTAGAATCCTCACCCAGTGATTTATCTCTTCCTTCTGATTTGCGGAACTATGTCTCATATCCAGGTTTCACTGGGAAAAGAGACAAAAACATGTGATCCTTTTGCTTTTCTAAAGCCAGATTAGAAGAGTCCAAGTGAAAGTTCACATCAAAAGGGTTTTGAGAAGTCAACCCAATGTCTATAGATTCATTAAAGGAGACATCAAAGTTTACAGAAAAAAAACTAAATTATAAATCAATCTGATCTGCAAATCTTATTTATGAATGCTGAGAAAAAAAGCAACTAATGGGCTTTCAACTGAATTCATCAATATGTTAAATAAATATATTAGAAACACCTAAGAAGCTTAGGCAGAGACATATTAAACTCATTAAAACATGTCATAAAACTAAATTAAAATGGTCAACTGAAAAGAAATAATTTAAAAATATCTTCACTTGGTGAATTTTTTGCTTGGTCAATTGTTTTTATAGCAACAATATTTGGCGAATTCATATTTTATACCTTTCAGTAGTTGGTTTAGAATAGAAATGTACAGAATTTCAGTGACTGAGTTGCTAGAGAAAAAAAACACCTGGCACACAACATTTTTAGGTAAGGTAGATATGATTACCTTATTCCTAATATACCTACCTGTTATAGTCAATATGAACATGTTGCTCTGTGTTCTAGAGGATTAGAGTAGTTACTAGAATACAGTGGTGCTCTGTGGTGAGTTTATTAACAAAAATCAATGGTGGTATAATAAAAAAAAATCCAGTAAATGGATATTTATAACCATAGAACATATTTTACTATAAAATAGTAGTATAAGTACAGAAGTGGTTATATATGTTTGTCAAAATATTTTTATTTATTTCTACCTCTTTATTCCTATTAAATGTCCTACAGTTTGATGTAATTTTGTCCAAGCTTTTTAAAGTACATATTTTTAAGTGATAAATGCCAAGTGCTATGGTTTGTGTTCCTTCAAAATTTATGTTGAAACTTAATCTCCAAGGCAATAGTATTAAGAGGTGGGACCTTTTGTGAAGTGAGTCATGAGTGTCTTGTGTTCATAAGTGGCATTAGTGTCCTCTCAAAAGGACTGGAGGGAGCAAGTTAGTCTGCTTTGTTCCTTCCACCATGTGAGAATATAGCAAAAGATGCCAAGAGGTATCATCTATGAAGCAAAGAGCATGCTTTCATCAGACACCGAGCCAGCTGGTCACTTGATCTTGAACTATCTAGCCTTCAGAGCTGTGAAAAATAAATTTCTATATAGATATTACCATTCTAAGGTATTTTTTGTAGCAGTCCAAATAGATTGAGACACCATGAAATAAATGCAGAGTTTTATATGTAATGAAAAAGAAAACAGATGTTTTTCAGCTGGGTTATTCGGGGAAGACCAGGTATAAGAGGTAGCTTTTGAGTCAAAAGATAAAGCGCAGGTAGTGTTTTGACGCAATTTACAGGAAAGATTAGGAATTGTGGAAGAAATAAGATGAGCACTAAGATTTTCAAATTATAGGATATTGTGTAGCAAATATATCCATATACAAGTAGAATTAGTCCCTTTTCCCTTTAATGATATGAATTCATAAGCAATGACATTAAAAATATGTAAACAAAAGTGCAAACAATATAAAACCCACTTTTAATCAAGAGTGAATTGTTATGTCTGAGAATGTGCCCATTTGATATTTGAGTAAAGCACCTCATAAGGGAAAGTATTCTTCTGCCAGGGTACCACACATTACAAAGGACTTTTTAGTTATAGTTTTCTTGAAAAATGCCAGGTATTGAAATAAGCCATATCCACAACTCTCACTGAATTATGCTAAATAAGCCTAAATTAGTAATACTTTGGGACAATATTTATAAACACTTTAAAATTCAGTGGTTACATATGTTATTCTGTGATTGTTTGGGAAACAAATAATACAATGATAGAATAATTTTTATGATAAATGCTTCTGTAAAGGGCAAGCTGTTCAGAAAAACTCATACATATTTTCTCTTAAGAATATAATAAAATTAGCAGAAATATGAAAAGTTCTAAGTACTGATACATGATGAGTTAACTTAAAATACTGAAAGTCCATGCATGTAATATATAAACAGTATTGAAAATAATTATTCTAAGCAAGAAAAAAACTAAAACTTTCAGATGTTAACAAGAATACATATAAACTATGAAAATATATACAATTTTCAAGCCAATACTACTAAATATCTCTATCTATCTGTCTACCTATTTGTCTACTATATCTATCATCTGTCTGTCTATCTATCTACCTACCTACCTATCTACCTAGTGAGAGAGAAAGAGGTAAGTAAAAAAATACCCAAATGAATACATAATAAATGAGTCAGTTTGGAAAGTTACTCTTATCGTGTATATTTTAATCCATATATATTTTAAACAATAACATAGCCCTTCTGTTTAGCATTTAAGACGGAGCCAGAGTTATTTTCCCTGTTCTTTCCTTAAATACCACTAATATGAATGGAGGGGGTTTTGTAAGGCAAAACTCATGGGGATGAGAAAAGTTTTTGACAGAATCAAAATTTTCAGAGCAGAAAGACAGATGGATATATGTTAGCTACAGTGAACAAAGCCAAGATATGAAACAAAACTACTTTGGAAGGGTTAGAAATATGCAAGACAACAGAGTGAATATTATCATGTGTTCTGAAAGTGAGGTTGAGGTGTTGCTAGACACTAGAGAATTGAATGTGTGCTCTATGAAAAGAAAAGAAAAGAAAAAAGAAAAAGGCTGAGTCTCTACGTATAGAAGGCTAAGGTGCATTGCCTTTCCCCTCACTGTGTGCCAGGGACAGAGACAGCCAGTCTTATTCTAGGCACAAGAAAATAGAATGTTTCTCTGTGGGTAATCTAAGCAGGCTAAGGAAAAAGAAAACAAACAAATATACTTGTAATTAAAGGTTAACAAAAGTAATAGTTCATCCAAAAACCCAGTGGCAAAGACGTGAAGACCGCTAGCCACCAAATGGGACATCATGATCAAAGAATCACCAACTATTTGAAAAAAAGTTCATAAGAGGAAAGACTGAGACCAATTAAGAGAACTTAGAGAAAACTTCGGGTATGTTCTCAGGATATAATAGAAAACTAATGTCCTTGCAGAGAAAGGAAGTTATATTGCATCCATTAAAAAAAGATGGCACGTAAGATGAAACAAATTCAAAATATGAAGTTTGACCTATAATTTAGGTCTCCCCACTTAATTTCATTTGCATATTTTTCCCTATCTACCTTTAATTCAGTGTGCACTTACACATTTTATTTTAGTCTAGTCTATTAACATCTAGTAATCCTAAACCTGAAACAATGTTTTTGGCCTTTAAGACACACACACAAACTGGTGACAATGTGCTACAAAGAAAATAATGCAATAATGCACCAACACATGGCACAAAAAGAACTGGTTTTGATGTGAAAAAAATCCTAAATATTCTATTCAGGATGTGCTTGTAAACCGGCTCTCAGGGAGTGAAATTGTGGGATGTTTTAATATTTCCAATATTCATGATGTAAATACTCCCATTCATTCTTTTCTTGAGCCTTTTTTTTTTTTTCTTCACTTTGAGGGGAGATTCATTCAAACGTTTTATTAGGTTTAGGTACAGCTTCATCTTTTTTCTTCTCAGAATTTTAGGCAAAGACAGTTCATGTCATCTACTTGCACATAGCTTAAAGGGGCAAGGCACATAGGTAATGGGAAAGAAAAACTATCTCTTACTGGGAAGTTTTTTGATTGAATTTCCTATGTATACTAATCATAGAAAGCTAAATTTAGTACTCTGTTATGAAAAGTCCAAAACAAAACACCATTTTTAATGCTAGTTCTAAAATGTTATATAATGTTGCATAGAAAAATAGATGCAGACTTAATATACCAATCTACCATCATTGTAAAAAGGAGTACATAATATTTTATTCCACAGAGCAGGCTGAGGAGGAGGTTGATTTATATGAAGGGGTATTTTAGGAATTCAACAATACTTAAGAGTTGGATGACTGAAAATGAAACAAGCTTTCTTCCACCATGTTCTGTTTCCCTAGAGAGAGAATGGTCCCACATTAGATCTGTAGCATCAGGAATAGGTTTTGGACAAAGGATATTTCTTTCAGGCTTGAGATTCAGTGATACATGTTTTTATATATTTTACAATGTCATACCTTACTTATATTTGTAAATAAAACTAAAATACTTGCTACTGAGGAAGACAGGGCCATTAGCCATAAGACCTCGGGTGAGGTTTTCAGAGAGGGTAGTTTTCTCCTTTTAGATTTTTAAATAATTTCATCTCTTGTGGGAAAGTACCAAAAAGACATTTTAAATAGATTTATAGTTACTCCACGGAAACAAAATAGCTACAAAACAGAGGTATGCATTTTGTTTTTAGGTTGCTAATGTGCATATTATGAAATCAGCACAAGTGACAGTAGCAAAAATGTGGTTGAGTAAAGACGGGAATCAATATAAAAATAAAGGAAGCAATTTCGCAGCCATTTCTCTCTCTCTCTCTCTCTCTCTCTCCTCCTCCCTCTCTCTCTCTCTCTCTACATATATGCATATATAAATATTCATCTAAAAACCTATTGCTAAAGCCTTGGTGATTATAAAATGTAATGGCAAATATTTTATGGTTAAACCTTTTGTTAATTGATCTGATAGAATTATAATGTTAAAATGTCAGTCTCTGTTGCTGCTTATTCAGGCCTTGTACAAATAAAGAACATTGTGAAACAATATGTCAATATTTATGTATTTCTTACTATTGATAGTTAACAGACATCACTGTAGTTGCCATATATATTAATAAATGTAATACAACGTATTTTGAAATAAATGATATTATTACATGCCTTTGACAAATAAAGAATCATGGATAAAGAATGTTTAATAAAGTTGACCAAGGTCACACAACCAAGACATAATTAAAGAGATTCAAAGCTGGCCCCAGAGGCCACGCTTTTGGATACATGCAATTAATTTTTTCTTATTTTTGGCTTTTATGTCTTTGTTCTTTGAGTCTGTGGCCTTTGTTTTTCTCTTTAAATAAACAATGCTTAAAAATTTTGAACTTAAGGTTTTAAGAGTATTGAGAAACATGGATCTGCATTAATTTTTTAAAAGATAAACATCAGCTTATTAAATGTAGCAACATAGCTATTATAAGGCATATTTGGCATATTTATAATTTCTAAAAGGACCTTCAAAAACCATTCTGGTTTGGCCTTTTTTAATAAACCTCTTTATTTCCCTTCTATCAATATCAATTTCTTGCTTTCCTCAGCACCAAGTTTTCAATTTTATTATTGTATTATTTAATTCCTTTCTGTTATCTAATTTTTGGCACATCATACAATTAATATTTCTCAAGCTCATATTCACTTCTTAAATAAAATATCTTGATTTGTGCACTCTCAATGCACAGAATACCCTTTACATATATAAATACAACTTTTCTTTAGTGTTAATGGAACATGACCCACTTATACATCTACCCATCTTATATCTTCTTGACTTTCAAACATTGACACTTGATGCCAATCTCATTCATATTACTATTCTGTCATCAGTTATTTTAATATTTTTATATATCAAATAAAAATATGTTCCTGAAATTCAAATGTCCACATGGCCATGACATATCTCAACATTTTATTTCTATTTGTACATTCTTCCTTTGTAAAAAAATATGTACAGCATTTTATTGTATGTTCAAACCACAAATTAGGGATTATTTTATATAAAATGCAGTATCTTGTGTATAAATCAGTATAGTACTAGAGTTCAATACATATATCAGTTGATTTTTAGCTGATATATTTAAGTAAAATACAAATTCATATATTTTTGATGCACCCATTATCTTATAACATTTCTGGAAAGGTGTCTTTAACATAAAATGAGACATAAAATATATCGTATTTGTATATCATTATTTTCTTTATGTAGTTCACAAATTAACCTCTCTTTCTTTTTCTTTTTAGCCTTTGCTTTTTATAACAAACTTGTTTCATGCTGGGAAATTTAACATAAATGTTGATTAGTACTTTTAAGGGTAAAGAAGTAATAGCTTTCATTATCTGTAGTAATTATATACATGCATTAAAGCACATAAAGACACAAAAACGAAAATCTTTATTAATGTCTTTTCTTATTATAAAAAAATTGAAATTAAAAGAAGGTGGTGAAAGTAACTCTCTGATTTCACCACTGCTAAGGTCCTTTCAATCATATACACAAGCCAAATATAAAAATGACAAAAGCTAGAATGCTTTGTTTAGAAACCTGATGACATGTTTCCTTTATTGAGGTCATAGTAAAAGAGATGTTTTGGCTGTCTTCCAGTGTCATGTGGATACTTAATTTTATTTTATTTGAGTCTTTGTGACATACTCTTCACAGCTACATCAATGATAAATGGACATCTCATTTTAGTAACACATATTATAATAACAGGTATCTGTAACTTGACATGTTGCTAATTAAATATTGATTTGTTGAATGAACTATGGGCCTTCAGTATTTTTCTAATTAGAATAACGACTATTCGATACATTGATGGTAGTGTTCTCTTTAAAAAATAAAAGACATATAGAAATATTTCAAAAGTATAAATTAGTAAGTATATTGTAATTGAAACAATGGCTAATAACTTAGATGTATTGCAATAGTTTCAGGCAAATTGCTTTTATTGCTTATAATAAGGAAAGACTTCATGCTTCTAATCCAGTGTGATAATGGCAAAATGCAGCATTTACTAGTAGTGGTATGGCCTTTGGATAATACATTAACTCAGGAGATTCTCCTTTCATTTTTAAAGAGCAACTATCCAATTGGATCACTGTATATCATATTAAAATTTAAGAGTATTAAATATGTCAAAACAGAATTATCTGTCATTTAAAATCGTCATGAATAAATCTCTATCAATTGGCTTATCCCTAATAAAAATAATGCTCATATAAATAGTTTTCTCCATATAATGGAATCTTTTTAAACAATTCTGAATGTGAAAACTAATTAAGCATGAAGAAAGTCAATCAAGTGATAGAAAACATTTTAAAAGTACAAAAAGACAGCTTTATTATCTTTAGCAATAAGACAGTCCCAGGGCACTGAATCCCATGGATCGTGTTAAAGCAGTTCTTGACCATGAATTGCCCTTTGAAGAATAAGATGAAGCTTAGAAAGCAAATGCTGTGTTTGGAAAAAGCATAAAGTGATGACTGTGCTTTAAAGGGTTTTCCCAGAGTTTATCACTTTTAATCCTCATAAGAATGTGAGATTATCCTTTCTTTCTTCTCTCTTTTCTTCTTTCTATACCCTCTCTACATCTTTTTTCTTGTGAAGACTATATTTTCATTTCAAGTGTTTTTAAAATATTGAATACCTATAAAAATATAAAGTAAATGGAATGCAGGGAACAAAATTGCAATAGACAACCATTTCAAAAAATTATTCCCTTTTTAGCTCCTAGATATATTTTATTTTATGAACTCACTACAGTTTATTTATTCATTGTACTGTTGTTCACACATTTTTTAAACCTATATCTACAATGAATAAGATTAAATATTTTTCTACATTGACTTTTTAATTTAATACATTAGAGGTTCTTGGGTACATAAAAAGATGTAGCACTTCTGGATCATAAATATTGAAAAACAAAATTCAGAACAAAGTATCTTACCAATTTATTAAGAACACCACAGTGTAATAATAGCTTAAATACACAGCTGTGTCAATCGCTGAGTATACTAAAGTGTCTACACGTTAAAAAAGAAAGATCACTCAAAGTTAGTTTTATTGTATGGCTTGCTCACTCTTCAAAATTTTAGAAGGTATGGGAAACTTCAGTGCTATTTGCATTAGATAGAATGAAGACCCTTCAAGACTTGATTTTAAGTTTTAATAGCTGCTAGTTAATTTAAGATTAGCAAGAGGAAAGAGTTAATATAGGATCAGGAACAGTGTGAAATAATAATTTACTGAGTTAAATAAGAAAATGTTTGTTCTTCAACATTCTTCATATACGTGTACCTGTGTGTTTCTGCATAGTCTCAAATTTCTTCCAGAAGTGATTATACCAATTAAATTACAATGAAAGCATATGTGTTTCTATTTTCCTACAATCAATGATAACTTAATACTGTTTTGGTTTTATTTGAATTTCCCTGAGTATTGATGAGTTTGTTCATTTTCTCAAATATTTATTTGATCACTTCTGACAAGCCTGTTCTAGTTATTTGCCCATTTTTCTCTTGCATGTTCAGTCTTTCTTATTTCTTTGAAGAAGTTTTTCTATATTCTGATTTGTTCTCTATATTGTTTTTCAGGATATTCAAATCTCTAACTGTATCTAGTGATCTGTCTGTTTGTCTATTATCTATTTGGCATTATCACATATTTTAGTTGCTTGATATTTAATTTTTTTAAATTTTCTTTATTATATATTAATATGAACAGGAGTTATATATTTGGCTGTAGTCAAATTAACATATTAATATATAATTATATCATTTATAGTATTTTTATATCTTATATAAGAAATATTTTTCAAACTTTATTTATAGTGGCATTATCCTATATTGTTTTTTACATTTTTAATCCTTTTTTCTATTTTTTCAATTACATACTTTATTATTAATGCAGCTATGTGTTTAGATTTTTGGATTAAAGTTTTGTAAATACCGAAAGGAAAAGGTCCAATTTCATTTTTTTCTAATAGGCATAAGCGATTGACATAAAACCATTTATTGAGAAATATGTCATCTATTATGCAGTGCCAATTTGTCATAAAACAATTTTACATATGTTTGGTTTTGTTTCTGTTGTCATATAATTATTCATTTGATTGACTGCATAGTATTGTTTAATTTATGATCCTTAGCATCTAGTATGGCTAGTTATTATCTCATCAAGTTTGCACTCATTCCATGCTTTCCAACCAGGAGTGATTACCCCTGCAATGTCCTTTGGGATATTTGACAATATCTGAAGACATCTTTGATTTTTCCACTGGGAAGGAGTTGCTACTGGCATCTAATGGTTAGACGCAAGGAGTGCTGCTAAGCATTCTATGTTGCGTAGAATTACACACGTTGGCCCACAAGAAAAAAATATCTGGTCCAAAATGTTATTATTGTTGAGGTTATGAAACCCTGAAATAAATGGGTGACATACTAGAGTGTCTTTTTAACAAAGGGATTGTATGTTCCATGGGTGTCAGTAGGATTCAGTATAGATATTTTTACTTCCTTCTTTATCTCATTTTATTCTGAGAACTAAACTTAACTGTTTTTTTCTTTTATCCCAATTCCTAAATAAAAGGCTTGTGTAGTCTAACTTGATAAAGAACTCACCAGATGGGATTTTATTGCCCAGTTACCGCATATACTAAATTTTGTTTTTCATTCTGACTCTGGCATAACTTCACATAACAAAGAAGAAAAACAAGCATTTTGTGATCCTGCAAAGCTGTCTCTTGGGGACTCCCAGATTCCAGAAAATTTATAAGACGCTTATCTGTCCTCTCCATAGTTTGCCACATTACAGGACTTCATGTACATATCAACAAAATTGGAGTTTTTTTTGCCTCCTTATCTTAGCAAAGCATCTTCTCTACTGATTTCCAAAATTTCTTAGCTAGGACTACAAATTACCAGTCAAGAAGTCTTTGAAACCATCTATAACCTGCAAGTCCCTCCCTCACATTGGAAATGTTTTTCCTTCCTGGGTCAGACCAATGGAAGTCTCACGTACGTTGATTTATGTTTTTTGTAACTTCTGCCACCCTAAATTGTATATAACCAAGCTGCCATGCAATCACAGCAGGTATACATTCTCAGACCTCCTGAGAATGGGTGCTCTTGGGTCTATGGTCCTCAAGTTTGGACAGAATAAACCATCTTAAAATATTTTACAAAGTTTGACATCTTTTCATCAACAATTCTCTCAGTTACCTTCTTGCTTTTCTTCAATATCCTTTATTATATTTTAATTTGGGTATGTTCTATCTTGGAATCTAGTCTTCATCACTGTGAGTTTTATTTTTTTTTCTTAGTGCCTTGTCTGATAAGAGTTTGAAAAAGATATATCACATTCTTTTTCACTTTATTTCCTTCATGTGTTTAATCAACTCTCTTTTCATTTATTTCCGATTTTGTTCACTTTTCTTGCTGACACTAGATGATTGCTCTAAATATGTATTTATTTATTGTTACATGTAACCATACTGAATACACTGAATTGCAATATTGTCTTGCAGTTTTCTTTTGATCTATAACAATTTTACCTAGAAAGAGGTTTCCATTAGTTAAAGTATATTATAGCTCATTTTTAATTTTTAAAAGCATTTTTTCATGAAATAGTTTTATTACTATTTGATTTGGTCAAATTTGTGTGACATCTAAGATTCTTAGTGTAATGGCATTTACTTCTGATAGGTATCATTACTTGTTGGAAATAATTCCTTTAAAGGTGAAGAAAGAGACTGTGTCTCCTCTGAATTAGGGTTCTCTTTTGTCATGAGAGACTCTATATTCTCCCCTCTCAATTAGTTTTTTCTCCTCTAACCAATTGCCCAAGGGTGCCACTCCATCCATTTTTCTCTTTGAAAATACCACAAGTGCTGTGTTTCTTAGTCTGACACTTATTTTAGGAACTTTAACTCTCTTCCCTATATCTCAATGCATATCAACAGAAGGGGACAAATGTTTCCTATATGAGAAGTGTCTGGAGACAGTTTTGACTGTCATAGCCTTGGTGGTGGTGGTCGTTTGGGGTAGTTTTCTACTAGTGTTGATTGGCAGAGGCCAGGGATGCTGCTAAACATTCTACAATGCACAGAACAGCCCTTCATAAGAATGAGTCATCTACCTTCAAAAGTCAATAGTGCTGAGGTTGAATAAGGTTTTCCATATTATACACTTTAGTTCTTCAGCACTTAGGATGTAAGTTTACTCTGTATGGAAGTAGTTTTAGATCAAATGTGTGCTGTCACTGGTTCTCTTTTCTCTTCATGATTTTTTCTTTCTGCTTCTGCTCATCACAAGTACCTTCAAGTGGTGACAGGGACAGAAATAATTACCTACCGGGAATAATTTGTTTGCATAGTTTTTTACATTGGAGGCAGTCATCGTCTAAAAGTTATTCTTAAGATATAATTTTGTGTAGCTGTGTTTGTTCTTATTAGTATTCTGTAATATTTTGGAGGAAATACTGGGAGAGGTGAATCTAGGCAACCACCATTTTCTTCAGTTATCCAAAAACCTTCCTCCAGAACCTCCTTAAGCTATGTATTTTTTCCTTTGATATTTTAAAGACTACCTAGTGCATATAAATTTGGGCTATAAATTAAGGTTGTTGAGATTGTATCTTCAAATTCTTTGAGATTCCTTTTTGTCTCTGTCCCTTGCCAAATTCCAAGGCAGGGAAATGATCTTGTTGCACTCAGTGGTTGTAGAGAAAGAGAGCATGCCCATTTGTAGCTCTTAGATTTACTGAGGGTCTCTGTTATACCCTAATTTTCTTTTTCTTTTCTCTAATTACCAGAAGAGTGAAAAAAAGGTTTTTTTTTTTAATTCTGTTTCTCTAAGGGATTTGATATATGCTATCAAATAGAAACAGTCTCGTGGCTCTATTTGGGTTGCTACTTTTACTTCATGCTTATCTTAATCGAAGAGTTCTAGACAATCACTTCAAAGATTTATATTTTTGTAGAGATATTTGTAGGACAAAAGGCTATTTTGATATTTCTTATTTTTCTTAACACAAAAATAAAAATGTCTTGTTACTTAGTTAAAATAATTTTACATGACTTCATCGTAGTCAACTAGAAAAGTGGATAACTAGGCTTCCAGGAACAGTTTTATTCCCACTTACATCTTACCAACATATTATTTGTAATATGTCATGGTGACTGCATTTGCCCTTGACATATTGTGATAAAAATAGAATAGTATCCCTCTGTGGTCTTCCTCCCCAAAAGATGTAACACCACTCTAGTCATAACCAAAAAACTCCCATTTGAGAGATATTCTGGACAATGGCAGTATCCTAGATGGGATCTTGGAGCAAAAAGGAAGACTAGGCAAAAACAAAAAGCAAAACTAAAGAAATCTGAATTAAATATAGATTTTAGTTGATGTATCAATATTGTTCCATTACTTATAATAAGTGTATCATACTAATATAAGCTATTAATGACAGAGGAAACTTGGTGCAGGGTATATGGCACTTCATACTATCTCCTCAGTTTTTCTGTAGGTCTAAATCTGTGCTGAAAATAGATTTAAATTAATAATAAATACAAATGCTATAGCAATCACTTTATCACAATGAGAATGCTAGTTTTTTCCCCAAATTAGGCTGTAAATGTCATTATGCAAAAGAGGTTACTTTGAGTTTGGGACAATATCTCTGTCACACTTCAATTTCTCATGCCATGCTCTATTGCACAGTCTCTTCTCCTAAGTTGGCCCAGATATAGACGTTGCACTTGCTGTAAGGTGAGAATCAGTTGGAATGGCATCATAGTTACTTCTTAGAAGAACACACTGGAAAAAAATATTTGAATTGAAAAAATAAGTTCATACAGCATAACTAGAATATAAGAGCAAGGGGAGCTGCTATTTTCTGTTAGTATTTTTAAAAAGGAACATTTCAAAATATTGGTCAAAAATTTAATTGAAGACTATAACTTATCATTTATGGCAATTAGAAATAAAGGGATACATTTAAAAGGGAAAGACAAATCTCCAGGTCAATGCTATTTAATTTATTCTGCTCCTGCCTTTTGTCAATTATATACCAGTATTTTTTATTAGTTGTCTCTCATTTTAAAAAGTTGAACCTATTTTCTGAAATATTTCAGATCTCACCTACAAAGATAGGATTAATCAGTAAGGTTTTTTTTCCTACCTTTCAAGTTAGTTGGTAAACCTAAGAATCTAGTGGTTTAATCATGATAACTATTGTTAATTCAATTACATACATATATCTATCATCACTCAAGTTCTGTAGTATCATTTATTAATATATTTATCTTTACTTTATACACAACTTAGACATATAATATTTCATCATGTATATAACTGGGCTTATTTTTCTCCAGTTTACAACATGACTATCCCAAACCCAAACCCATATTTATATATTAGCCTCTAGCTCATTAAAATGGATTAAAATGCATATGGCATTATTTCACGATTGATAACTGCTAGTCTATTTGTCTGATAATCAAAAACAGAATTATCACCTTGATTCTAGTGCTGGCACTATATAATAACAAATTATTTTTTCATGGGGTTTGACTATTATTTTTTCTAATTCATTGTCCAGAATCGGCGAATTTTAGAAGAAAACATGTCCTAAGTGCTATATTTGATGCATGCTAGAAAATGTGTGAATACTTTAGGAAAGTCTAGATATAATGTTCAATATGGATAATGCAATAAAAAACTAGAATTCTTTTATTTGTCAAATGGAATTTTATGTCATTCTGTGACTTTCAGAAGACAGTGACTGGGTTAATTCAGGAAGTTAAGATTATTATCAAGGAAATATAGCCAATTTGAGGTAAGTGGTTTACCATGCTTCATGGGCCCCCTTTAGACCTGCTTCTTGCAGTCGATGGGGCTGTCGTGGATTATAATAGAGACTTGCATCCTAGCTATGAAAATGGGAAAAAGGATAAGAACAGTAGGCTGCAGCCCAAGCAAATATTTTAAAGAACATATAATATCTATAAATTCAAATGAAATATAGACTAAAGTTTTCTCCATTCTACCACGTCAAGAAGTTACAATATATCTTTCTCAATTAATATCATCATTTATATCAAGCCCCTATTGTTCCCATTTCTCCACTTTCCCTTTCTGCTCTTAAGAATTCTTTTGGAACATTATTAGGCATTGAAACAATGAGCTTTTTCTCTTTTTCTCGAGTTAAGCTGTAAAGTAAAATAGATATCTATTGGTCAATGTTAGGTTAAAAAAATAAAACAAGTGTGGATTTACTTAAGTGAAGACAAAAGGATAAATTTATCATTGTGTGACATATGCTAGAAATGAATATTTTATTGTGTTAACATACTAAAATTGCTGTGTAAATTTCATACATGAGCTAGTATTATATAGAATAATTTTAATATTTATCATTTGAGTAAAAAACATGTGCAGTTGTCACATAGAGAGTCTTAATTAGGACCTGGAATAAAAACAATAAATAAAGGTTACTTTTCTGATTGAGGCACTTCTCTTTTTATATTTTTAAAAAATAGATTTGCATAATACACCTGGGAATTTTCAAAAATTTATTCGTCAGGGAAATAAAATACATGACTATTTATTTTTTGAATTTATTATACCCAGGCACACTTTGGCAAGTAGAACATTATAGTGTGAAGCAGAGCCAATATAACTGATGAACAATTTAGTAATAAAAAAAATTATGTGCAAATAATAATGTAAGACACCCTATTTAAAATATCCTATTAAAAAAAAATACAGGCTAACAATAGGATGTATGCCTCTTCCAATACATCTACTTATTTTTAAAAAGAAATACGCTCAGAAATTTGCTTTTCTCATGAAGGAATTCTTTTATATTGCTTTTTCTTAGACAAATCCTTGGAAGTATCATATTTTCATACAACCTCTTAACTTATCAAATTGAAGAGGAGTTTTGACATATCAAATTCACTTAAAATAAATCTCTGCCACACAGAACAGCTTTAATACTAACTTTACCAGTATTTACTGTCAGCTATAGTAAAATATATTATTTTTGAAATTTTCTGATCAGAGATTTCTGGTTTAAAATGACAGCTGGCTTGCAGACCTCAAGAGACCCTACCACAACGACTCATTAAATACAGATGAAGATTCAGTGAAATATTTTTTAAAGTCTTAGCAACCCCTTCTATAGTAATTCTGACAGACAACTCAACATGGGTATTTGGTAGGAATTTATAGTAATATGAGGAATTTAGCATTAGATGAAAATAACGGAGACAAATATAGAACCAGTCTTCAACTCTAAAAATGAATTCCTCCTCTTCTAAGAGCCCACCTTAAAAGCAATAAGATGTTTCATAATTTTACCACCACTGATCAATTAACTCCAGATGCAGAACCTCTGACAAGCCCAGATCCTCTTTAAAGGACTGTTCGGGAGCTGTTTTCTGAGACAGAAATTTGAAATTGCTGCTAATTACTGGAAGAACATAAGAAAAACAGGTGATGTGGCAAAGTGCATTGTGAAGAGAATGGTACCTCCCATGGGAAAATTGCTGTAAGTAAAGGCAAAGAAAACACAACTTGGTAGCAATACTGCCTGACGAGTGTAATCCTCAGTGTACAACATTGGCTCAGTTTGTTGGCTCCATACCAGAAAACCTGGAAACAATGTTCGGAAAAACGCTTAATCAAAGTACAGCAAGATCAGATGAAGAATGGCCAGAAACTGGGAATTGGACTGGGAACTGCGCACATCAACCTTCCCTTCTGTTACAGATTTGAAAATAGAATCTGTAACCTGTGCCAGTTGACTGGAAGTGGAATTCAAGGTCAATTTTCTGACTCTACCTATTAAGACACAAGCTAGGTAGGTCTTCCTACATTAAGGAAGAATATGCAAAAAAAAAAAACACCCAATAACATGGCTACTATAAAAACACTGTGAAGCAAGGGAAATTGAACAGGAAATAATTTACTGCTGATTCCAGAATAAAATATTGAAAAATGGACATAGAAGTGAATAGAGTCAAAAAGGTAATGGACGCCTGCTAATATAATAATTTGTGCAAATGAAAGCTGTATCAATAAAAATATAATATAAAAAGATAATTAAGAAATGTAAAGAATCAAAATGGTAAATTTCATCAAGTAAATTAAACTTGCTGATAATCAAATTTATAAAATTTTAGCTATAATACATTTTTTCTATAATTAAAAAAGTAATGTTGATGAAAATATAAAAAGTCAATACATTCATGCATTTTAGTATATTTATTAAACCATCACTTAATCATTTTGATGAAGCTGAATGAAAATATAAAGTGTATAAACACAAATATGAGGCCTCTTCTCACCAATAATATTATCTCTAATAACATAATATAATATCTCCAATAATATTTGCTGAAATGTATAATCAGAACTGGATAATATATCTTTCAGCATTGATGGAACTATTCTATAGTTTTTCTATTCAATAGGATAGCTTATAGCAAAATGCAGTTTTGAGCATTTTAAATGTAGCTAGTGTGACTGAGAAATTGAATTCTAAATTTTATTATTTTAATAAATCATACATTTATTTTTATTTGTACAACTTTATGCATAGTATATGTTTGTATACTTGCATAGGTGTATAAGTATACACACATATGTACATATATTTGTCATATATACAAATTCACACAACAAATATTATTTTTAATCTCTGGAAATGCAATTTAAAGAAGCATAAATGTATTTTTTATTTCTGTAATTAAATTTTTATTGATTCTGAGTTTTAATTATATTCACTTAAAATTAAGTTTTAAATAGTCTCTAATACCTAAAAATTCTATTTCTTGTAGGCAAACTCTTTGACTTAATTAAAAACCTAACAAATAAATAAATTAAATATTTAAGTTAAGGTAGAACATGAATTACATAAAAAAATAGATGAAATCAATATAGATAAACTTGGATTTAGTGAAATAAAAAATTTCAGGTGTGGTGTCTCACACCTGTAATTCCAGCACTTTAGGAGGCCAAGATGAGAGAATTGCTTGAGAACAGGAATTTAAGATCAGCCTAAGCAACATAACAAAACTAAGTCAGTAAATAAATAAATAAATAAATAAATAAATACAGAAGATTTAGGAAGAAGGAAATAGATAGTTCTGTTTAACCAACTACAAAACAGATAAACAATCTCACGAAACAAGTAAAAAGTATATAAAAGCATAAATGAACTAAAGATAGAATCATAAAGAAGTTTTAATAAAGTTCAATACAAAAAATACTAATGATTTTGAAACAGAGATGATTACAGTAATTGAACACTCAAAATTGTCTGCCAGTCTACACAAGAGTAAACATATGTTGAAAAAAACGAATTGGAGTTATGGCTGAAATGTCCAAAATTCAAAATTCAAAAAAATTTCTGGAGTCTATACTTACTCTTTTGAAATAAAATTAAACTAGACACCTACTGCTTTTAAATGAGAGAAAAAAAAATTAAACTTTACTCAGAGATGTTCTTACAACTGATCTGGAGGATTTACCATTTTAACTGATATAACCAGATATAAATTAGTTATCATATGCAAAATACTCTTGGCTACCTTTAAGAGTCTACAAGCATAGATAATTATAGTTATATATCATAACCTAATAAAAATATATAAAGATCTTTTTGAATCAAGTTCACATATAAGGCAGTTAATGAACCAATCAGACAAATTTTTCCTTTTTTCAGTTAGCTTAAAAAAAAAGTGGTCTATGTTTATAAGGATTGTTATGGCATCCTACTAAATTAAGTGATAAGCGATGTTATTAATTTTAAATAGTTTTTTCTGACTTGACAAAATTATGCATTGGACAATGAAAGAACCAGATTATAGATTTAACCTAGGATGGTTGTTCTATTGTGTACAATAGCAATAAAGTCTTTGCTTACAGACCAATTTCTAGTATGGAAGGATTATTACTCTTCTCTAAAGTACTCCTGCTGTGTCGTGTTCAGATGCTAATGAACTCCACAGCTTCTAAGTGTCTCAAGTCTCTGTACTCCTACTAGGCAAAAACAACCTTAAAAATTATCTATTTAGCAGCATTTTGCTTTTTCAGTTGTAAAATAAAAATTTCCACTCAAAAAAAAAATTATCTATTTAGAAACTCAGAAACGAAGTAACAGTCTGATAAATTCTGAATTGCTGCACTTATGTTTGTTGTTCAGGTTAGAAAGCCCCAAAGACGTGAGGTTAGAAAAGGGCTTGAACTTGAATTCAAGTAACTTAGGCAACTGATAGGGGAATGAAATATTGGGATTACTCTCACTGTATTATTAGGTGTCAGATCCCCACCTAGCAAACTCAGGAGGGAACTCAACTTGTCAGGAGTGACAGCAGGGAAAGGCAAAATCAGGTTGCCAGGCTACCGGAAGTGACATTACTCAAGTTCCAATGGGTGCCAGCTGGCTTAGCGGCCACACGCTGCCAGGTCACATAAGGATCACTTCTTATGAGTGCCAGCAGATGAAGTTCTCAGGTCATTAGTAAAGAATTCTGTCATTTCTAGTGAAGGCCAGTAAAGGACCCTAAACTGTGAAGTCCATTATGAGAGGTCCAATTCTAACTTTATATATGTTTGTTCTCCAGTATAAAAGTCCTAAAAACAAATAAAATATTATAAATAAAAATACAAAAGTTCCAACCACAGAATATGTAATTCCCTATGTCAAAATTTCAAAATATATAGGATTGAATGATTTCCTAGAGACATCAAGTATACCAAAATTGATTAAAATCATGTAAAAATTTGAAAAAAGCCACTGCATTACAGTAAATAAACATTTACCCCTTAGAATACTCCATGAGCAGTTTCAGACAATGTGTTTCAAGATTTCCAGGAGTGGATTATATGCACATCCTTCAATCTGACACTTTCACCAATTGAAAATGGAATTTTAAAAAATTCCATTCAAATAGCAATACAATCCATCAAATGCATAGAGATGCATTTATGACAAATGATAGAAATTATAAAACTTAGATAGACAACATAAATAAAACAAGAAAACAAAGAAACATCTACATCAGTTCATAAAAATTTCTATTTTCTCCAAAATATGTATAAAAATGTACTAAAATCTTCAAAAAAGTCATAGTATTTTTAGTTTTAGATTTTTTTTTTTAATTTCTAAACTCATGTCTAACATAATAGAGAACAGAACTGATTGGAAAACAGAAGTAAAAAGGGATGGTTCATAAAACATCGATCAAAAGACTTCTAACTTCCATCTAACACATCCAAATAGCTTAAGTCTAGATACCTGTACAAACATCCAAAAACAAATAAAGCTATATTCAAACTCTTCTTCATTTTGTAACTTATGGTGAATATTGGGGGAAAAAATTACTATTATCAAACCATAAAAATATGTATAATATGTTTCTTGTCACAAAATTATTTTGGCATGACATACTACATTTACTCTTTTTGGTTTTTGGGGGGGTTTCTTATGCTAAGAATGAACAATCTTTTTAGATGCAAGTCAGTAAAAATACTCAAATTAAACACAAATTTGGATGAATAGCCGGGCTCGCTGGCTCAGCCTGTAATCCCGCGCCTTTGGGAGGCTGAGGTGAGTGGATTGCCTGAGCCCGCGGGTTCGAGACCCGCCTGGGCAAGCAAGACCTCATCTCTACAATAAATCAAAAAATTAGCCGGGCGTGGTAGCGCGCGCCTATA
>CAUYQG010043540.1:0-19544 GCA_963574415.1 Tarsius wallacei | reverse complement strand
CGTGCGCTACCATGCCTGGCTAATTTTTTTTTTTTAATTTTATTTATTGTAGAGATGAGGTCTCGCTTGCCCAGGCGGGTCTCGAACCCGGGGGCTCAGGCAATCCACTCACCTCAGCCTCCCAAAGGCGCGGGATTACAGACTGAGCCACCGAGCCCGGCTCATAGAAAATTTAAACAAAAATCTTATCATCCAGCTTTTCAATTTGATGTAGAAAGTGAAGTCTCATTAACACTAAACTAAGGCCATCTCACCAAAGAGCAGTCAGTATCTTTTGTTCTAGTTTTGGGATGTTTTATCAAATAGTACCTAATTTTATTTTTCTATGATTGAGGTTAAATCAGTGAAAATATAACAATATAAGTGGTTTCTAAGAAAAAAGTTTTTATTGTCACGTGTAGACATAATGTACAATTAAAAGCATATATCAAATAAAAAACAATTATTTTGTAATCAATTATTATCATTAATTATTAGTACTATTATCATTTTGCTATAAAATAAGACCATCTATTGGTATTAAAGTTATATTCAGTGAAGTATGCTTTGTTGATTGATAAGAAATATTTGATAACTGAAAATTCAAAATGTACTTTCGTTTATACTACTTGAGGTTGGAGACTAGGCAGTCTTTAAAAGCAGATGGTTATTCAATTACTTTTGTATCTTTTTTTTTTTTTTTTTTGAGTTGGGGTCTCACTCTGTCGCCCAGACTGGAGTGCAGTGGTCGCTCCCGGCCACCACAGCCTCGACCTGCTGGGCTCCGGCGATCCTTCCGCCTCAGCCTTCCAAGTAGCTGGAACTACAGGCACGTGCTACCATGCCTGGCTAATTTTTGATTTATTGTAGAGATGAGGTGTCACCAAGTTGCCCAGGCGGGTCTCGAACCCGAGGGCTCAGACAATCCACTCACCTCAGCCTCCCAAGGCACGGGATTACAGGCTGAGCCACCGAGCCCAGCTTACTTTTGTATCTTGACTAGTAAAATTTTAGCTTCTACTAAAGAATTTGTTCATATTCTAGATTGAATTATTTTGATATTTTATAGTGTTCAGCATAGTTTTATATGCAGAGTCATAAAATTGTGGCCTTAAATTTTTTCAAGCAAAATTAGTATTAAACCAAACACAACTGTATTTAAAACTATAAAATGTGGCATTTATGTCATTAAAATACATTCCTGTCCATTGCCTTGCTAAACTATGGTGTGGTCATGTGCTCTTTGAGCTACGGCCAGGCCATGTTTTCTTAAACCTTGGCCCCCTCCCCTACGTTGGGGAGGTGAATCTCCTCTTTTTCTCTCTCTCTAATTTACTTTCTACATAAACTATATTTTCTGTTCTAAAAAAAAAAGAAATACATTCCTAACTAAGAATAAATCATTCATGGTTACTTTGCAAGCAATGTTTGTAGTTTTACTATAGCATGCTTTATCTGCAATTCTGTTTTTATTTTCAAAGAATAGCAAATAATATATATAAAAGAAGGAAAATTGTATCAAATTGTACCTTTATAAAAATGTCTTCATAGTATATTTCAAGATCATACATACAAATATGTTAAAATAAGTATATAAGATTTGGCTAGATTAAGTCACTACATGAATTTCAACTACCAAGTTCCTTTTCAAAGATCTATGAAATTAACTGCCTTATGCCCCAAAATCTGTAGATATAAGTCTTTGTTCGAAAGGTATATCAGAGAGCTAACATGGATCCCAAAACTCACTTAGAATCACCTTAAAAATCCCCAAATAGTGTACCTGCCAATAGAGATTCTATTCCAGAAGTCCATCAAGAGTTCTAGTCCAATAACAAGAATAATGTAAAGAAAAGTATGAGATATTATAGAAAATGTTTTAAAAATCTTTCCATCTACTAATTGTAAATCAGAAGTGACTGCTGCAACAGAGCTTTCAAAATAATAGTGACAAAACAAGTTAGAAGTTTTTTTTTTCTCTCATATGACAGTCCAAATATAAGAAGTCTAGTGTTGCCATACTGGTCTGAGGTGTCAGGGACCTAGGTTCCTTCTATCTCATTGTTGCTCAGTCATTCTCAACATGCAGTTTTAATCTTGTGATTTGAAGATAGCTGCTCTAGTTATTACCCTCCATTTACGTTCCAGATAGCATTAAAGATAGGAAAGAAACAGAAGTCATTCCATTTCCCTTTAAAGACAGGGCTTAGAAATTACAAAATCACTCCTGAAGGAGCTGGATTTTATGAAAAAATTTAAAAATTAAAATTGCAGCTGCATAGTATTCCATCGTGTATATGTACCACATTTTAAAAATCTAGTCCTCTTTTGATGGACAGCATGGTTGGATGGAGCTAGAGTCTATAATACTGAGTGATCTTTCACAGCAACAAAGATCTGAGTATCACATGTTCTTACTCAGAAGTGGACCTTGAACATCTATCTTAATACTATAAGAAAAGGATCGACAGTGGTGGGAATCTATGGTGGGGGGACAGGGAGGGCAAGGGTGGTGGGATTAATGGTAGCCAATATCTGTCTGGGGATGGGGGAACCCCCTTATCAACAAGGGTGCCTGAACGATGCATATTTGTATACCTAACCCTTAACTGCACCCCACAATTTTAAAATAAAAAATATGTTTTAAAAAATTGCAGAGAAATTACAGATTCACTTTTGCTCATATACTACCAGCCAGGTCTTAGTTTTATGTCCATGCCTAGATGCAAGGTAGATAGAAAAATGCAGCCAAGTGTCCAGCTAAAATTTTGCAATTCTATGTTGAAAGGAAAAGAATGGATATTGATGAACTAATAGAACATTCAGCCATGTAATGTCATAATTTGTTATAGTCTACAATAACCTTGAAAGAAAATGCTATGTTCCCCTTGTGTATGTCTGTTTTTTTGATATCTATCTAGACTATCTTTCTTTAGCTCCACTTGACCTGGCTAATTCCTGCTCAACCTTTAGAGTTTCTCTAAGGTAATATATTCATTAAAAAACTTTCATTGATACTCAAGAATGGCTTAGGTATTCATCATTGACTGTAATTCCATAATTGCTTGTGCATGTCCATTCGGTTGTAGATATAACATATTTTAATTACTTCTTCCATATCTCTGTTTTCCCCTACTCTAAAGCTTTTCAAGCTATGACAATTTTATTCTTTATAATATTCTTAGATTCCTAGACTAAGGTCTGATATATGATATGTACACATACACTTTATTTTTCTTTTGGAGACATGGTCCTGCTGTATTGCCCAGGTCAGGTACGAACTCTTGGGCTCAAGCTTGAGATCTTTCCACCTCAGCCTCCCGAGTACCTGAGACTACCAGATTCTTGCCATCATGCCCAGCTCAAATATGCTTTTTAATTGACTAAATTAATAAGTAAATATGATTGCTCTTAGATATTCCAGAATATTCAGTTAAATGCTATGGGGTCCTAGGCATGGAAGGACACTTGCCAAGCTTTTTAAATTCTAAAACCAAAGGTTAGTATTATCTCATTGGTGAACAGGTTTTGTTCTTGTCGCTTGGTACAGGATGTACTGTATAATCTTCAGAAAAGTTCAACAAATAAAATCGAAGGAGAAGTTGGCATGCTTCAATGGCTGGGCAAAGAGGTGTGCAGCTATGCTCACTTTGCACTGCACACCTCCAGGAGGTGCCATTCACAGGGACTGTAAAGCCACATGTGACAATTTGCACACCTCCAGGAAGTGCTATTCACAGGAACTGTAAAGTCATATGTGACAACTTGCATAAAGACAGAGGCCCTAATCAATTACACAGTTTTAACTTTCTTATACAGTCAATAAATTCTTATACATTGAACATAATTAGGTTTTAAAAATACTGTGAGGTATTAAATATAACGTTCTGAGAAATACATTGTCTAAGATAATAAGCTCAATTTACAACGTTGACTTGAAAAAATGTATATAATGTGGCATTTATTGTTTATGAGGCGGTATATAGAGAGAAGATGTGGAGATATGTGAAAGATAAAAACACTTAATACAAAAATTCTCAAGTACAAAAAAATTAGTTTGTGAAAACATAAGTGGAAGCACAGGGAATAAAAACTCTAATCACACACATGTATGTGTGTGTGTTTGTGTGTGTGTGTGTATAATGTGTGTGTAATGTAATTAATGGACCACTGAAAGGTATTTTGTTCACGCCATTTCGTTTTACTATTAAACCAAACTAGTGTCCCCCTTTCCAGTTGTAGTTTGGGAAATTTTTATTTGCATTTGAATTAATATACATACAGAAAATTCAAAAAAAATGCACATTTTAAAAAAAAGAAAAGACTATATTAAAATTGCAGATGATTACAAGTCACATTTGACTTCTGTGATTACAAGAGGTGCTCAAAGTGGTTACCATCAACATCCAGACACTTCTAATTATGGCAAATTAAAAGTAATACATAGATAACCTCTCTTAAAATGTGTATACATTTTTGGGTACTTTCGGTACGTGGATAAGAGACTATCATAGTCTTTACAGTTGGGTATATTTAACATGATTATTATTATATTGAAAATTCTGTTTTTCAATAAATTATTTTTAAAGATTATTAAGTAAAATGTATTTGTAATGCTCAAAGGGAGATCAGCTTATATATATATATATATATATACATGTATATATATATATATATATATTAGTTTTTAAGCAGACAAACTTGGTTATAATCTTGTCTTCATAGAGGCCAGAATATAGGTACTCAGTAAGTGATAACTTTTATTTATAGGTGCTAGATTTGTTAGATTAATGTATACCGAAATTTAGATGTTAGAAAACAAAATAACATTTTATAACATTGCTGTCCCATGGAACTTTCTGCAATGCTGGAAATGTTCTATAAATCTGCGTTTTTCAATACAGCAATCATTATGACATGTGGCTATTTAGCACTCAAATATGACTAGTGCAACCAAATAATTAAGTTTTCAGTTTAATTTATTTACATTTAAAATTGAGTAGCCACATGTGGCTAGTGGCTACCATTGGACAATGCAAAACTCTAAATGTCTTTGAAAGTTATCTATTTTGATTTAGCATAAGAATGAAACATTTTATGCGCATTCTTAAAAGCATCAGTTAGTCCCAGAAATTAGTTTGCATCTGTGCCTGGAAGAAGATTATGTGATTTAATTTTGTAATTATGGTATTTTGTAAAAAGAAAAAATACTCAATGATTTTCAATTTGATTTTAAAAGATACTCTAACTTATGAATTCTGTTATTTGAAAACTCCACCCATAATAGACATGTAAAATAAAAATGGTAGGTACAGATAGATATTTTAAATAATGAATATATTATATTATATTATGCTGATAAACTCTGATTCAGACTAAATTTCATAATTTATCTAGTCCATATTATTATTCTGAAGTCCCAGATTTTTCAAAAGAAAAATGAAACACCTTAGAATCAGACTTCAAAACAAAATTAAGTTATTGGTTTATATAATACTGTACTTTACTAGAATAACTTAGTTGTTACTGTGGGATAATGTTAGTTCAATAACTCACTGCTTTTAAACTAGATTCAAAGTGATTTTTGACTATAGAAATGTCTTACTTTAAATAAAGAGTTAGAAACAGCAGGCAGATTCGATTAAAATCTAAAGCATTAAATGATTAGCAGATTGCAACTGACAACAAACTCAGGTAATATGTCTTATTGCTTTCTGTGAGAGAGGTACAATCAGATGGAAAGCAAATGGGAAAATGTATATTAGGGGGCTAGTTAACAACAACAAAAAAGCTGTCTGCAATCAGTTACAGTTGACTGCAACAAAAATTAGTTTCCAAGGATCAAAGGTAATGAATGGCTGACCAGGGCAACCAGAATATCCCACAGTGTGTTAAATATTTATTACGAAGTCACTCCGCCCCAAACAATCTGAATCCTGGCACATTTCCACTAAAATAGCTCATCAGTAATTAATTTGGCATGCCATTTTGCATAAAATTAGTAATTAATATTAGTCTATGGGCAATCTATTGAACTTTTTTCACCAAAGGATTCAATCTCCCTCCCTTTAAAAACATGATAAAGCAGCCATCTTACGTTTTGTTTCGAATTCAAGTCATATATTAAAAAGAAAGACGAATAAGCATTGCAATCTCTGTGGAGACATCAAAGTTTATAGACTCAATTTATTTGAGGTTTTTCAAGGTCATTGCATTTTTTTCCCTTCCACTACGTGGTATTATGAGCACTATAATATGAATAGATTTTTCAGCCAGTTCCAGTGCTTTAATGAACTATTAAGGCATGTTCATGGTATTTTCTTTTCAATGGTTCTTTCTCAAAGTTTAGCAGCTTCTAAATGGAACCTCTGTAAAATGATGCATTTTTCATGGACCACTTTCCTGATCTTTTGAAATTAATGATTTTCTAAATAAGAACAATATTATAAGCAAAAAGAAAATGACTGCATTAAGTGATTCCAGTTGCCTAATTTTTTCACCCTGCCCTATGTTTCATAAGTTTAGTAAAATATATTATAGCCAGTAATATATATTGCATATATACATATATTAATAACCTTGTTCATCTTTATTCTGCATATAACGCACTGCTGTTTTGTTCCTTGATAATTCATCTAATTTAAAAAATCACATAATCCCGCATTTGTGGTAATATACCATAACTGTCATTCTCCCTAAAACGATACATTATGTATGTATATATAATACTTGTGTGATATATATGCTTTATAGACTTTAGTTTCAAGGAATAAAATACTTCATTTAATTCAATTATCTTAAGTTATATTACTGTTGATGTAAATAACAAATAACACATTTTTGAGGTCTACTTTCAGCAAAGAGTGATATCAACAAAGTTGATCTGTCTTTACTTTCCCCCAAACATAATATGTAGAGAATTCTATTTTTTAAAAATATTTTATGTCGTATCATTTTAGTTTCATTCCTTAAAAACTGGAGCATATACACCAACGAAGATCAATACTCACACAATTGTCCCATCACTCTACTCCTTCTTAGCTGTTGCCCCAGGTCTCAATCACTTTAGAATAGCTGGCATTATTTCTACTTTCCTTTTCCTTGCTCTTTGTCTTCATGTCTCTGTTCTGAAATGGTATGCAGGCAGAAAGAAGCTCGCTGAAGGTAGAGAAACATTAATGGTACAACTACAACTATCACCTCTGCTTCTGATATTGCTGCTACTATGTGACTCGTGTTTGCCTTTTATTTAGTATCTGCAAGATGGGCCCAAAGAACCCAGAATTTATTAATAAAAAAATTTGTATTTATTCTTACATATTTCAACTTCAGTCACCTGCAAAGTACTTTCTGTTTGATGCAATACACCTATCAAGACGCATTTTCTACTGCTCAAAACGGTTTGTGAACTCATCGGTTTTGGTGTCGTTTAGTGCTTCTGCCATTTTTTGTTTCACTCTTCCGTATCTGTAAAACATTTCTCCTGAAGGACTCTTTTCATCCCAGGAATCAAACCAAAAAAAAGTTGCAAGATCAGGTGGATAGGAGTGTGGGGTACAGGGATCACGCTGTTTTTGGTAAAAAACTGCTGAACACTCAGTGAGATGTGGGCAGGTGTGTTGCCATAGTGGAAGAATTAGTCACCTGTTTGCCACAACTCGGGACATTTCTTCCGCAAATGCAGCTTTTTCAAAACTTCCATCTAAAAACTTTGATTGATCATTTAATCCAGAGGAACAAATAACAAGTGTACTACAAGGCCCTCCCCTGAAACAGACAATCTAGAGTCTCTTTGGGTATCCCCCTGTAGACCAGCCACTGAACTAAGCACTTAGCATGATTTTTAAATCTCATCTAAGTCTCATAGTGATCTTGGAGAATATCTGTTACTCTCCACATTTTTCATTTGAGGAAACAGGCTCAATTAGGGAAAATCACTTGCTCAAAGTTATATAGCATTTAAGGAAGCCAAGCCAGGACAGAAAATCAAGTCTGTTTATTTTGACATATGTGTATATATTTATATACATTTGTATATGGTACATATATTAATAACCTTGTTCATCTTTATTCTCTGTATAATGCAATGCTGTTTTGTTCCCCGATAACTCATCTAATTTAAAAAAATCATGTAATTCCAAATTTGTGATGACACACCCTAACTTTGTGTCATTTTCTCCCTAAAACGCAGTAACAACACCTGTCCTCTTGCTCAGGAAATTTTCAGTAATTGTTTCCCTGCCAAATACCGGCCATTTCTCCCAAAGCCAGTCCTAACTCAGTTGCTTAGGTCATCC
Organism: Tarsius wallacei; assembly: GCA_963574415.1. Lineage (NCBI taxonomy): Eukaryota > Metazoa > Chordata > Mammalia > Primates > Tarsiidae > Tarsius > Tarsius wallacei. The sequence continues at coordinate 11,268 of CAUYQG010043540.1, read as the reverse complement.
GGCCTCCCTGTGCTCTGTCCCCTGAGCTTTGTGAAGTGCCCCATCGTTGCCACAATCCTGTGCTTCCTCCTTCACCTTCCACTTGCTTTCTCGGTCCCATAATTAGAATGTGTTGTTTTTGACCTTTATAGCTACACTCTCTATTCCTTTCAAAGGGTTCCAATATTTTATGTTGATATATGAAGGGGGACCCAAAAAACACGGAATTATCTTTTGGAGTGTGAGCCCCTTGCCGTACAGGCTTCTCTGCTAGGTAAGTGTTCTAGGAACCTCCAGGAATCAGTGTACCAGCTGGTTTTGTTGTAAGAGGCTGCATTTGGCTTCAGTTAATTTTGTTTTGAGACTATATCCACATGCTTGTCCATTTCATGACTGGGGATTTACATGAACAACCTGTCCACAACTGCTCTGAGTATTCAGCAGTTTTGGGCCAAAACAGCATGAACCCCGTGCCCCACCCTCTCTATTCTACTGGATCTTTGTCCCCAAGCGACTTTTTCGTTTGTTTCCTGGGATGAAAAATGTCCTCAAAGGGAAACATTTTGTTGTTGTGAAAGAAGTGAAACAAAAAAAATAGGCAGAAGCACTAAAAGGCCTCAAAACTGATCAGTTCGAAAACTGTTTTGGGCAATGGAAATAGTGTTTCCATAGGTGTATTGCATTAAACAGAGAATACTTTGAAGGTGCCTGTAGTTTAAACATGTGAGAATAAACATACAATTTCTTATAAATAAAATGTTTTGGGGGGTTCCCCGTTGTACATTAACAGCCTCTATGTATTAGAAAATAGCCTGAGCTAAATAAGGCAAAATCTAAAGTGTAAAGAGAGAGCTTGCATGGGGTCAGAGGAGAGCACCTCACTTCTTCCACTTAAAAATATGTTTTAAAAATATATATGTAAAATATATAATTAAAAAATTCTCTGGATATTTGATAGTATTGAGCACTGGTTCATTTTTGGCGTTTTAATGGTAATGTGCTTATATTTTTAAGAGCCTTTCACTTAGGAATGCATACTGCAAATAATTTAGTGAAAAGGAGAATAGGATATAAATGAAAGAAAACAAGATTGGCCATGAGTAATTATTATTCATGCTGGGTGATGGGTGCATGGGGGTTCAGGGTTCCTTACTGTTCTTTCTACTTTTATATACGCTTGAAATCTTTGGTAATGCTTTAAACATCTCTTTAAAAGGAAGTTCACAGTATGTTGCTTTGGATTAGCCTTTTATGTAACAGAATCCTTTTTGAAACAATATCCAAGTTTATTCTTCCAGCCTTCTCAAGTGAACATTATCCTCTTTATAGTAGAGGTGGAACGAACTGTGTTAGGAGCTTTTGTCTCACCACTTGATGAAGGTCCAAAAATCATGCCAGAAAAGCCCCCCAGGAATACCATTGACTATCTTTGTAACAAGTTGGGAGCCTGGAAACGTTTGCTACCCTTCAGTCTCATTTATCCTCAACACTTTACTTTTATCATTTATCATTGTCATTCCCTTCTTTGTTTCCATGGCTCTTATACAAATGATGCTGGTGGTGATAATAATAATCATATATAATTGTCCCATGCAATTTAGAAATTCTGACATCTAATATTCATCACAGCTCTATGAGGTGGGTGTTGCCATGATCTCCATTTTGCAGATGAGGAAATGTAGAGGGGACAGGTCGCTTGCCTTGGTCACTCAGCTCAAAAGTGACAGAGCTAGGATTTGAATTCAGGCCGTCAGGCAGTATTCAGTCAAGCGATCCTACCAGATAGCTCCTCAATAGTACTGGGTCAATTTATTAACTTTGCAAATTGTTTTTATGTTACCAAATTCCTCTTTAAAAAACGGAGTGGATTCAGCACCCCACACTTTTTCTTTCTCACCTCTGGATTGCCTATCTCTTTTAACGAGCACCCCCACCACACACCCTCCCCGAGACTCTGACTTTTCCACAGTATGGAAAGCTCCTCACTGATCTTACAGTCCTTCTCATCTCCACCTTTTGCAGGAGGCAGGTGGGCAGAGCAAAATTCAAAGTTGCAAGCACTGATCTTCTACATGCCAGCAGACTCATTTGAATGGCTCTCTGCTCTCGGCTGGACCCACGTGCTTCGTGGGCCAGGATCAGACCAAGAGATCTGAGGCACGGCAGGGGGAGCCTGACAATGCAGGACCCCATGAGCCCTGTGTCTACCCTAAGAAGTTTCCGCAGTTGGAGTACTATCCTCCATGGTCCTGTCACTTGTAAGGGCAGCTTTTATAACATTACTGGACTTCTCATGCCTAACTCCACTGCTCCTGACATGGGATCGGTTAGTTTAGTTAATTTGATGAACAGCTAGTAGTCTCCTTTAACTTGTTACCAGTTAATGCAGTAGAAACTTCTTTGCTTTTCAGCATATTAACATATCATATGCCTGATGCCCGCTCCTTAGGTTACAAGTTGGAATTAACCATGAACATAAATGAAATATGCTGAGTGCAGAAACTGCAAGGGGAGGGAGAAGAAGGGCACATAACATCAATAAAGGTATCTGATCTCAAACCAGGCGAAGTAGAGACCAAAGGAAGGCAGAAACTTTACCTATAAGATGACCACTTGTGTACCCAATCCCAAATTGTACCCCATATCTTTACAATTAAAAAAAAAAGGAAAAAAAATATGCTGAGTAATAAGCTAAACTAAAGTCAACAAGGGGAGTTTGCAGTTTAGATATGTGTTGCGGGATGTGCGTGTTGAATGACAACTCTTTGACTGGAGAAGCTTTTAGACATGAGGCAAGATGGAAAGAATTAAGGGATAGGTTTCCGTCTATCAATGATGACAATTAGATGAAAACTTGCTTTCATACCTGAAAAGTCAATTTTTGCTCTTTTGATTAAACTTTCCCAGGCCACTCATTCGTCTTTCAGCAAACTCAAGTGCCTAGATCTGCCAGGAACTGCAGGAAAAAAAAAAAGAGGTACCTGTAGTAGTGACAGGTACCTCCTCCTCCAGGATTTTACAGTGCAAAAGAAAAGGTGAACACAACTATTGTAAATACTAGCGACAATGCAAGAGTATGATAAAATATTTTGAAATAATGCTTACAAGAGCCTGGGGATGTGGAACCACAGTCACATTCAGCAAATACGTTTTCTTTGTATTCCAGGAAAGGAGGACATGTTATGATAAGGAAGAAACTGTTAGCTTTTGGAGTGGTAGAATGAGTTTGCATTCACAGGATTTTAAAACTATCAGGTATTGGTCAAATCTTAATTGTGATAAGAATATGTCCTTATCCCGAAAACTGCCCAGTTATATTTGTATTTTTATGTTTTATATCTTTCTACAATGCTTGTTTCACTTCCTGGGGCCTACTATTCCCCAGGAAGTTAGAAAGGCTGTTGAAAAGCAGATTAGAGCTTTTTTGGGGGGTAGAGAGTGGGGGGGAATAGGGTGTATATTTGCCAAGCAATCACTGGAAAAAAAAAACAAAAAAAATCATTAGCTGGATAATTTGCTTCTCAATATTTGGTATAACCAGCCCTCTCCCTCAGTCTTCCTCTCAAACTGATTGACTAATTGTTTTGCCTTTACATAAAAGCCCATATGAGTCAGATTTTCCCCTGTGAATTTCATTTACTGGTAATGTCAAGTACAAATCCTTATTAGACCATGGTGATGCACTGTGTAAACCTCTTTAATCACCTAATTGTTTTGCCTGGAGAAACAGCTCTAGTAGGAAGAATAAAATTCCTTTAGTGGTTACAAGAGTATCCTCTAGGCTTCCAGATTAAGAAACATCAGAAAAAAGAAGACTCTAAACTCCTTCAGTGTAACAATTTATTATTGGATCTTAACCCCTTTATTTTATTTTTCTTGTTTTGCAAAAGAATCTTTATCTTCTTGAACTGTATGATTAATTATCACATAATACATTAAGATAGCATTTTTTTTCCCTGAGTAAGCTATATTTCAGAGCAGTTTTGTGATATATAGATAAGCTTATCTTGACACACGGAATGATTTAGAGACAGAGACAGCAGAACTGCTCAGGAAAAATGCTCTCCGTGGTGTAACAGTGAGCTTGCTAAAATTTGTCAAGAGACAAAACTAACGCTGCCTTCAAACTCTATATTTCTTTGCCATTTTCAAGCTGCATTAGAAAATATTTTATTTTGGCAGCCTTTGATGTAATTTTTTCTGGATTTTAATACCTTAAAACCTGAGTCCTGAAGTGCTCTGCCAGTGAGGTCGAAATAAGCAATGGTCCAATTGCATGAAGTTTGCCCAATTATGGGGACAAAAAATAAATGGCAGTGATTCTAGCTTTATTTAACTTATTTATTAATAAATATAAAAAAATAAATCAGACACATGAGGTTTTTCTAAGAATAGCTTAAATCAAGGACAGAAAAAATCGAACCTATATCTAATGTAGTTAACATAATGAACAAGGAACCAATTTTTATCTTGGAAAAGGCAAAATGACAGAACTGAAGAAAGTCACAAGAAATATGGTGTCTGTGAGACCTCGCATATGTCAATGCTACAAAAAATTAGATGATGGCAAATTGCTACCATGGTAGTAAAAAGAGATATGATGAGGCTGTATTTTGACTCAGCAATTCTAGGTCCGAGGGCTGGCTTCATACTATTACTATGAATTAATAGTAGAGATATGTCTTGTCTGGAAGCCTGTGTGAATTCAGTGTGGTGCCTTCTCCTGTTGTGCCCTTCCCTCCCGGCTACCATCACCTTTCGGGAGATTTTCTACCTGTGTGGGGTTCTAGTCTTTTCCTGCCACCCTTTGTTGATTCATTATTCAAGGGCACTGGGGCTTCTGAGCCAAATCTGCCAGTGAATGTTGAAGATGTGCAACCTTTAAATCCACTCATGGTGTGGAAAGAACTGACACTTTTGCTAACATTGGGCTACACGTGGAGTGATTACTATTAGCATTGTCTCCTCATAACACTTGGCAAAAAGGAAAAGGACATGGGGAGAGATAGCTTCAGTAAGGATAGTTGCGAAAGAATCAGGGCATTTGGAGAGCTGTGAAGACAGTTAGACGGCCTTGGAAGAAGCACATCAGCCTGATATCGTCTGAAAACTCGCCAGACAGTTCAGGATCATTCCCTCTGGTGGGCATTGTGTTTTGTTGTTTCCTTCTTAATGTACTGGTTTAGTATGAGAAAAATAAGTTGCCTACTGGCTTCTGCAAATTTCTGGACAAAAGGGCAAATTATTTTGGCCTGGAAATACACCTAAGTGACAGTACTAACAATCTTTGTCTATGTTAATACTTTGAATACAGTGTAGATAATTAAGAGTGTGGCAGAATATATACATTGGGATTTTTTTAAGAGTGTGATTATACTCTCTTCTTTATGGTGGACACAGGACAATACCACACATTATTCGATTAATTCTCAGAAAAAACTTCACATGATTACATATGGAAAATGAATTACAATATCACTTACATTCCTAGTAATTCTGGATTTCTTTAAAAAGTGATTTATGTCCAAAGTATACAGATCTATATTGCCTCAAGGCTCTATGTAATACTGGGATGCCAGAAAAATGTATACACCTTTTTAAGAGATGTTAAGACATGTTTACCGTCATAAGAAATGCCTAAAAGTTGGTGGTAACCACTTTGAGCACCTCTTGTAATTACAGAAGTCAAACATGACTTGTATTCATCTTATTGAGTATTACAATTTTAATAGTTTTTCCCTTTCTTAAAATGTGTATGTATTTTTTTGGCACCCCTTTCTCCCCTCTCTCCATATATATATATACACTTAGAACAAGTATAGATGTCTTCTAATGAAGACTTTCTCAAGGCTAAATTAAGTAGTGAAGATTGTCAATACCCTATAAGCATTGAAAGTATTTTTAAAATATTTTTGATGATTTCCTATTGGTAACTCATATAAGTTTCTTGGTTTTGTTGTTGTCTAAATGGACATAAACTGAAAAGAGCATTAATAGAAAACCAATGCTTAAAATCATAGCCAACAAGTAATACTAGGTGATGTTTATTTTATTGTCTTACTTATCACTATACTCAGCCCACCAAGCCACCAAACTGACTTTCCTTTACCAAGGTTCCAACTTCCACCCAATTTTAACGTAGGCCAGGCACAGTGCTCACACCTATAATCCCAGCACTTTGGGAAGTTGAGGCAGGAGGATCACTTGAGTCCAGAAGTTCAAGAACAGCCTGGACAACATAGCAAGACTTCATCGCTACACAATTTTTTTTTTTCTTTTTAAATTGGCAGGGCATGGTGGAGCATGGCTATAGTCCCAACTACTTAGGAGGCTGAGGCAGGAGGATCACTTGAGCCCAGAAGTTTAAGACTGCAGTGAGTCATGATCGTGTCACTGCACTCCAGTCTGGGCGACAGAGTAAGACCTAGTCTCTTAAAAAAAATTTAAAAATGAAACCCAACCCCAAATTCTAAAGTACATATTCCTTTCAAAGGGTCAATCTTATTTTCTGTCATTTGAAAGAGACACTGGACTCCAGGGTAAATCTGCCAGCAGTACTCCTCCTGCTGCTGTCCAACAGGCTCCTGATACCAAGAGAGGCAGCCTGGGGTGCCAATCTTGCAGCACCCAGTGACAGAGCTTTCACAGAAACACATCCAAGTCTATTTCCCTGGGGCATGCCTAGAGTGACAGAGGCATTTCTGGAGAGTGTACATGATGTCTCCAGAAGCAGTTCTCTTTAGACACATTTTTCTGCCTGCATGCTGATTCTTGGTTGCTGGTCTGGCATTTTTTTTTTTTTTTTTTTTTTTGAGGATATTCTCACAGACTCTGCCTGTCTTTTACTAACAGTTCACTCCTGTCAAGACCTCTCCAATGCAGGAAACCAAGTTTAAGCATTTTGAATTGAAAGATGCAGAGTTTGGCCTATGAATTCTTTCTTTGCTGAAGACCTTTACATGCCCAGGTAAATCTGACTCTAGTCTCTTCTTTACAACAAAAGCAAAGGTTTTAGAGAACCAAGGATGTGTGAACACCAACACTATGTTGTCTCTCTACACAGCTGATCTCCTGGCTTAGACAAAGTCAAATAAAACACAAAAAACCAAATCTCTTTAAGCCCTGCATAAGGAGTCTAAAAGCTTCACATTTACATAACTAAAGGGAACACATAAATGGTTCTTGCATAAACAAATGAAGTTTGCTCCAAAGTGAATTTCAGCTTTGAAGAAACCCCTGAGTGAAGCAAGCAGATGCTCAAGGTTTCCGGAGTCCAGATGTTTATCTCTTATTTATTGAGTGACAGCTGTGGGTTTTATACTTCTGTAGTTGCTTGCACTCATTTCTCTAACCTGTACAACATTATAAAACGCAGAGAATACTGTATGAAATATAGTGTGTGTAATACAAACGATAATACTAAAGTTGTCCATTTAGATAACTTGTCCAAAGCCAAATCTAGTGTTTCAAGACATATTATTATCCCTTGTAATCCCATGCTTTATTTTTTACATGTAGAACATAGTATATGAAGATGACTTTGGCCACAGCATTGCAAAATGGATTCCATGCCAGTTTATCTAAAATTATTAATAAGAAAATAAGGAGAAGGAAATTAGAATACAGGCGGAGACTAGAAGAGTAAGGGTCAAGAGATTGTCTCACCCCTTTAGCCTCCATCTTGGTTCCTTGGTTACTGGGGGTCAGAAAAGTGCTAGCACACTGCTTTCTGAACCAGACAACCCTGTTCCCTGTGCCACAAACCAGTGGGGAGACTTTGTGAAATAGCAACAGATTAAAACAAATTTTTTTTTAATCAATATTTTTTATTTTAAAATTGTGGGCTACGGTTAAGCGTTAGGTATACAAATATGCATCGTTCAGGCACCCTTGTTGATAAGGGGTGTCTCCCCGTCCCCAGACAGATATTGACTACCGTTAATCCCACCTCCCTTCCACTCCCTCCACCCCACATAGTTTCCCACCACTGTCAATCCTTTTCTTATAGCATTACGATAGATGTTCAAGGTCCACTATATGAGTGAGAATATGTGATACTCAGATCTTTGTTTCTGTGAGAGATCACTCAGTATTATAGACTCTAGTTCCATCCAGGTCGCTGCAAAATTCATGATTTTGTTCCTTTTTATGGCCGCGTAGTATTCCTTCGTGTATAAGTACCACATTTTTTAAATCCAGTCCTCTTTTGATGGACAGCATGGTTGGTTCCAGGTTCTTGCTATTGTGAACAATGCTGCGATAAACATATGTGTGCAGGTATCTTTTTTACAGAGTGATTTGAGATCTTCAGGGTATATTCCCAGTAGGGGGAGTGCCGGGTCATATGGGAGGTCAATATTTAGAGCTTTTAGGAATCGCCACACTGTTTTCCACAGAGGTTGCACTAGTTTGCACTCCCATCAACAGTGTAGAAGTGTTCCCTTCAGCAACTGTTATTTTTTGAGTTATTGATAATTGCCATTCTGACTGGAGTTAGGTGGTATCTCAGTGTGGTTTTGATTTGCATCTCCTTGATGATTAATGAGGTTGAACAAATTTTTTAAAAGTTAATTTTAAATGAAATATAACTATAGTGTTCATATTGTATGTAAATGATCCTTCTCATAAATTATCGAATTCAGAAAAAAAAATTGTTGCAACTTATTTGTAACCACCGTGTTACCTTTGACTTATGTTTGTTTATCTGAGAGTACATTTTGCTTCATTTTAAACATTTGTGACCCAGTATTTCATTGGTAATTTGTATGGTATAGGAAGAAAATCTTGTAACACAAATGTCTGGGTTTATTGAGGTCTTCGACCTTATGCAAATAACAAGCTTTCTATGTCTCAGTTTCCTCATCTGTAAAATAGGGTTGATAACCTTTGCCCTATGGTAAATCTTATATATGAAAATGTACACAGAAAGAGTCTGAACATGATGAAATACTATACCAACAAAAAGGATTGATAGAATGACTGTGAGACACTGTGAGGCTATATAATTTTATTTCAGACTTAGTCAAAATAAAAGCGCAAAAGTAAACTGAGAGAAATGTAAATAGCATCATATATAAGACCTATCATATTAGTAGGATGACAATGAACACTTCTCTAAAGGAAGAGCATGTGCCATCATCCAGGCCACAAAAGCTGACTGGTGAAGAGAAGGCTTTCATCATGCCCTTTAAGGCCCTGCTGGGATTGTCCCCATATTTTATTCTTGTGTAGATTCTCGCACTTTTTGAACTTGACATTGCTTACCCAGTCTGTTTTTCCTGTAGGTCCAAGCAGCCGGTGGCTGTGTCTGTCTTGTTTATGGTTTTTTGTTTTTTTTCCAAATCCCAAGCATGCTGCCTGACACATTGCAAGTGCTCAGTAAATATTTCATAAATAAATTAAGGAATATATGATATCATTGTCTTAGAGAAAATAAATCCGATTTTTCAAGTTCATTTCCTGACAAAAAGTCTGTCATTGTGGTCTTGCTAATACTGAACAGATACTTTTGTAGAAAATTCAAAATTTGTTATAAAATGCAAACAAAGATAACAACTAGTAAGTTATGATTAAATGAAGCATATAAAATGTGATGTTCAAAACTTTAGAGAAGTTAAAATGATTTTATAAATGCAAGGTGATATTATAGCACATATTCAAGCAGCTAATGCCAAGTTGTATTAGAAGTGAAAGTCTTAGTCTAAAAAAAACATGGTACATGTGCCACCATTTGGTGAGATTATGAAGTTGCAAATAATTATTGCTAATTTTCACATCAGAATAGAATAAGGAAGTTCCTTACATAATGTAATAGTTTATATTATTTAAAACTGGAAGCAATGCTTATGGTTTTTAAAGCACGGCTTAGATTATGCATAAAATTGTAAAATATAAACCCATGAGTTTAAAATGTTGTGAGAGACACATTTCCAGTTTGAAAGGGCTTAGCAGTTTTGATAAATTGAAGGAAAGATTTTTGCCTACTTGACCACTAATGGTTATTTTACATGTTAATTTCTATCCAGTATAAACAGGTCCAAAGAGTTTCAAGACTGTGGGGTATCATTTATTGTCACAGTTGACAGGATCCAATAGGCTACATTTTCTTTGGTGTATGAAGCTTGTCCTTACACTGATGAGACAGATTTTTTTCTTGTGTGGGTCTTTAATTGACTCTGACGCCAGTTCCCAAAGAAGAGAATAGAAATAAATTAAACAAGGACAGCGTCCTAAAAATCAGTGTTTTTTCTTCTGAATGGACACCGTTATTGGATGAGAAGCTCCAGCTTACTTCAGAATCAGCTCTAGGAAGATACAGCCTCACTATTGATCACTCTGTGGTAAAATCTCCAAATCCTGCCTGACCTTCCCTTGGATTATTCATGCGATGTTCCCACTCTTCTAGAAGCACATTTGGTCTTGTCTGGGTAGGAAAACTCTTTCCTCTCAGATGGGCTCCCTGAGAGAGTCTAGCAGCTCCAGGTCTAGCGGACCACAAAGAAAAAGTTATTGGGGGTAAAACTTTTTTTCTTTTTCTTCTCCTTTTTTTTTTTTTTTTTACAATAGAAAAATATTGTTTACTGGTTTATTTTTCCAAATGAGCAATAGGCTATTTACAAATAAGCAGATCTCCAGTGACATATATTAAAATGGCCAGTCTATCACTGTTTGAAATCTAAATTTAAAAATGTATTAAGGCACATTTGATCTGTGAGTTTAAATCAAACTTTCTGGTATAATGACAGATTCATTTATTTCATTTTTGTCCCCAAAACACATGAGCACCAAAATTGTCAAAGAACGCTTAATATTAGTAAATCATTAAGGAATGTAAAAATTAAGGAGGGGGAAAGTGATTCCAAAAGGAAAGGAAATGGGTAAAATTTTAACTTTGCCTACCTATTGATACCTTCTTCCATCAAATTTCTCTGCTAGTCCCAAATAGGAATAACAACAGCAACAACAAATTCTGATACATTTCAGCTTTTTAAAAAATTTATTTTTGTTTTCTGATTTTCTTGTTCATACTTTTAAAAAAAGTCCTTAAAGCCCTATTGTTAGGTTAGCATGCACAGAATCTATACAATTTAAAAGAAATACTAAAGTTCAGTTTTGATATATATGTTTTAAGGTAAAATTTACTTCTCTGCCGGGCTCGGTGGCTCAGCCTGTAATCCCGCACCTTGGGAGGCTGAGGTGAGTGGATTGCCTGAGCCCGCGGGTTCGAGACCCGCCTGGGCAGGCGAGACCTCATCTCTACAATAAATCAAAAACTAGCCAGGCGTGGTA
>CAUYQG010043539.1:0-23850 GCA_963574415.1 Tarsius wallacei | reverse complement strand
GCAATCCACTCACCTCAGCCTCCCAAGGCGCGGGATTACAGGCTGAGCCACTGAGCCCGGCTACTTTCACCACTTTTATTCAACATAGTACTGGAGGAATTACCCAGAATAATTGGGAAGAAGAAACAATTAAGGACATCTAAATTGGGAAGGAAGAAGTCAGATTATTCTTGTTTGCAGATTACATGATTCGATATTTAGAAAACCCTAAAGACTCCACCAAAACACTGCTAAATCTAATAAACACATCAGTAAAGTTGCAGATATAAAATCAACACAAAAATCAGTAGCATTTGTATACAACACTGAACAATCTAAAAAAAAAAATCAAAAAAGCAATCTCATTTACAATAGCTACATAAAATACAAAATGTCTAGCAATAAATTTACCTAAAGAAGTGAAACAGATCTACGATGAATACCATAAAACATTGATGAGAGAAACTGAAGAGGAGACACATATAAAATGATATCACATGCTCACAGATTGAAAGAACTAATATTGCTGAAATGTTCATCCTGCTCAAAAGTCTATAGATTCAATGCAATCTCTATGAAAATATCAATAACACTTTTCACAGAAGTATAAAAAAATTCTAAAATATATATGGAACCACAAAACAACAACAACAACAACAACAAAAAAAAAACAAATAACCAAAGCAATTCTAAGCAAAAGAAAAAAAAAAAAAAGAAACGAGTCATTATACACCTGACTTCAAAATATATAACAAGGCTATAGTAACCAAAAGAGTACTGTCTTGGAAGAAAAACAGACCTATAGACCAATGGAACAGAACACAGAACCCTGAAATAAATCCATACATCAATCACAACCAACTAATTTTTGATAAAGATGGCAAGAACCTACATTGGGGAAAAAAATGGTCCTGTCAATAAATGATGCTGAGAACCTGGATATCCTGATGTAGAAGAATGAAATTAGAACCCTATCTCTCACTATACACAGAAATAAAATCAATACGAATGAAAGTCTTAAATAAAAGATCTGACACCATAAGACTTCTAAACACATCAAGGCATTGGTCTGGGCAAAGACTTTTTGGGCAAGACCTCAAAAAGCACGGGCAACAAAAGCAAAAATTGAATTACATCAATTTAAAAAACTTTTACATAATAATGAAACAATCAACAGAATGAAAAAACCCACAGAATGAAAGGAAACATTTGCAAACTATCCAGCTAACAATAGATTAATAACAGAAAATAGGAGAAATTCAAGCAATTCAATAGCAAAAAACAAATAAATAAAAACAGCCAAAATAATCTGCATAGACATTGCTTAAAAGAAGATAAAAAAAGGTCCAAAAGGTATATGACAAATGTTCAACTCACTAATCATCAAGTAAATGGAAATCAAAGCTATAATGATATGCCATTTCACCCTGGTTAGAATGGCTATTATCAAAAAGACAAACCATAACAAATACTGGAGAGGATGTAGAGAAAGAAAAATGTTAGTACACTGTTGGTGGAAATATAAATTAGTTCAGTCATTTTGGAAAACAGTATGAAGTTTCCTCAGAACACTATGAATGTAACTACCATATGATCCGACAATCTCATTACTGAGTACTTGTCTGAAAGAAAAGAAATCATTGATTGAAGAGATATCTGCACTCCCATGTTTATTGCAACACTATTCACAATAACCAAGATATGGAATCAAGTTAAGTGTTCATCACTAAATTAATGGATTAAAAACTGTGGGTATATATGCACAATTGAATACTATTCAGCCATAAAAAATAATGCAATTCTATAATTTGCAGCAATATGTATGGAACTGGAAGACATTATCTTAAGTGAAATAAGCCAAGTACAGAAAGACAAATATCATATGTTCTCACTCATGTGTGGAAACTAAAAAAGTTGATCTCATGGAGGTAGAGAGTAGATTGATGGTTACCAGAGTCTGAGAAAGGTGTTGGTATGGGGAGGGATAGAGAGAATTGGCTAATGAGTACTAAAATACAGCTGGAAAGAAAGAAGAAATAAGTTGTAATGCTCAACAGCAGTAGGTTGATTATAACTAACATTAATTTATTATATATTTCAAAAAGCTAGATGAGAAGATTTGAAATGCTCTCAACATAAAGAAATGATAAATGTTAGAGGTGATGGATAGTCTAATTACATAGATTTGATCATTATGCATTGTAGATATATATCAAAATATCACACATACTCCATAACGATGTACAATTATTATATATACATAAATAAGAAAAAAAAGTAACACAAAAAAATGAGGATGCACCAATGATATTTTGGGGGAATAATTGTGGGAAATAGTGTCAACTTAATGAGTTTATTTTCAGCATAGTCAGAGCATTCATGGCACGTAGAAAGAGAAAAATCTTAACTCATCTAATCCAAAAGAAGTCCTATTTATTAGCATGTTTTTTTCACAACAGAAATTATTTGCAAATGTTTTTTTTAAATGTCCTATAAGACATGTCATCAAATTGCAGTCTATGAAACAAGTCTGGTTCTTTACCTATTTTGTAAATAAAGTTTTGTTGGAATGGAGTCATACTCATGTTCATTTTTATATATTGTCTGTGTCTCCACAGAATAATGGCAGAGTTGAGTAGTTGCCATAAAGGTCACATGGCCTGCTAAGCCTAAACATTTATTATTTAGTCCATTAAAAAATATTCTGCCAAACCCTGTTCTAAAACATATCACATGTTCTCACTCATAAGTGGACCTTGAACAATTATCGTAATACTGTAAGAAAAGGACTGGCAGTAATAGGAAACTGCCCCGGGGAGGGAGGAGGTAGAATTGGCAGTAGTGGGAATCCGCTGGGGTAGGGAGTCACACCTCATCAACAAGGGTACTTGCATAATGAACATTTGTATACCTAACCCTGAGTTGTACTGCACATCTTTAAAATAAAAAAAATTTTTAAATAAAATAAAATAAAACATGTCATGCCTCTCTCTAAACATATGTGACATTTAATTAATAATACAAGTATCACTTTTATGTATCAGAATAAGAATTATAAGGTATGTAATAAAAGTATGAAATTATATCCAGTTCATTATATCATTAAAATTAAATATTAAAAGGTCTCCAACTTTTACCTTTTAGTTTGGGAGTGATACATAAATTCTTTTATGTCTTTTTAACTTATGGAAACAGAATTTGTTTAAATATCTTTTATTATTCTCCCTATAGAAGGTTGATTTAAGGTCCTTGAAATAGACAACATGCTAGTCAGGAGATAAGGGAAAAAACTCATAAAGAATTAGCATAATGATGGTCCTTAGACCATCTGTACACTTGAAAATTAAGAGAAGTCTAACATCTCTGAATTGCTTTCCCATGAAAGTATATGTATCTGTTGACTCATGGAGAAATTCTATAAATCAAAACTATTTAACACCTATAGGAATACACATATGCATACCTAATAATAAAAATTGAAGCTATTTCTAAAAGTTTAACCTACAATAATGTTATATTAGATCCCAAGCAAAACAGAAATCTAAAGTAAGTAGAAAAGTTTGCTGATTTACCTCAACAAACTGTTCCAGATTAATTTCTACAAGTGATGATGGTGGAATTCGTAAGCATGTCTTTCCAATGCGACTACTTTTACTTATTTTGATGCGTTCTTTCTGATATGTTTATGTGTAACTAATTAAGTGCAGCTAAAAAGCAAATTGAAGATACTTTCCATGAACTTTCTGTCATATCTTTACTTTCCATCAACCTAATATTCAAATTATCACTATTACTTTACACCTCTTTCTAATTCTGTTGTCTAAATGCTTTGAAAGTTAATTGATGACACTTTGTCAAAGTCACTATTTGCCTTTCAGAGATGATTTCTAAATGAAAGATGATCTCTAAATAAAAATATGAGATAATGTCTAAATAAAAACCCCTTTAAATTCCAGCTTTGGACATGAGACCAGCAGTGAGCATTGTATTTAAAGTCATATTCCTTGGGCTGGGAATTAATTTTTGGGAAAAACGAAAAAGACTGTGTATATACTCCCTTCTTTGAAGGAAGTGGATTGAGTTTCAGAACAACTACATATTGCTAAAATTTTGGCTTTTGCCCCATTTTCCAAATGATGTTTATCCCTGTAGTCATCATAAAGGATTGCTTTGTCATCTTAATAATCAGATCTGCGAATTTCCACTTAGCATCAAATTCAAACAAGCCAATCTGAAGGTGATTGACATTTCTGCTTGTGCATCAAAATCAATTAAGCCAGATGTTTTACCTCTCCCCATGCCAAAAGTGAGCATCTTTTTATGATCAATTGTCAAGGCAAGTCTGTCCAGTGAGGTTTTGTTAATGTTTAGATGGGAAAGTATAAGTCATTTACTGCAGTCATCCTATCCCAACTATCTAGATTGCTATTTTGAAATTAGATTTTTTTTAAAGATGAAAATCAGTTGAGCTTTCCCTGAAAATATTTGCTGGTGTCAGAAGTGCCTTATGACCCTGAACAATATAATTTTCTAATTGCAATCAAAGGAAAGCTCTGTTTATGTCAGGGAATAACTTGGGCATCAAGAATGCTAGTGACTCTAAAACATTCCACAGTTTCCTCTTAAATTTAGAAGCCTGAAAATTACTTCTAAAAGGCATGCTTTATTCTCTGATAGATTTGGGGGTGGGGGTGAAATTGAGAAACACGGTTTCATAGCTAATGATCTTCGTGTCATCCTACCCTCATTCCTTTTTGCAAAATCAAGTAACACTGAGGACGACATCTTAGCATAAAGTTTTCTACTGGTAACATGAACAAGAAAACTTTATTTCCTGTCTTTTAAACAAGCAAAAAATATGCTTGTCTTCTTCAAAGAATGCTAACAAGTAATGGAAGTGTATACTTATTTCCTTGGGAGAATATTTCTTAGCTTTCTGAAACGGCCTTTGTAAGCTATTTAGTTCAAATCTTATTCCAAATAAAATACAAACACAGTTGTAACAAACAGCTCACTTTGGAATTTTAGGGATAACAGGATATTACATTTTACTTTATTCTGGGATATCTCCAAATTTGAATAATTTTCTTTTTGAGAAAGTTTTACATATATATATATATATATATATATATACCTGTGATACACACTCACATGTATATGTTTATGTAAAATATTAGAGAGCACATAATAAAAATGGCTCAATATTTTAGAGAGAACAATGATGAAAAACCTTTACATACTAGACTAATCCCTTTGAAGTTCAATAGTTCAGGAACAATGAGTGCTATATGTATGTCACTTCATTGACAAAGAGCACATTTATAAAATTATCACATCAAGAATCCGTAATGGTTGAAAACAACTGTCAGTTTTTAATTGTTTCAATGTAAGAGATCAGTTTTGAAATAACTTGAAAAATGAGATAGTTTACTTCTCAAGCAATGATTCTTTAAAGGCATCTCTCTATAAAACAAGAGTAACCAAATTTTGACACAAACAACCAGGGTTGCTGACCTTGAGTACTTCAGTAGTAGAGTGGTAAAGAACGACACCCCTAAGTGCATTGTAATGTTTTCTTGGTATTCTTGGAATAGTCTTTTTCCATCCTTTCCACTTATGTCTTCCTTTCCACTGATTGCTGACAGGACAAAATCTTTGGCTAGAATTAAATCTGAAGATAGGAAAGTAGTTTAACAAAAGCAGATATCAATATACATGCTTTGATTAATTACATGAAGTGTTTTAAAAGTTATCTAGTCATAAAGAATTCATATACTGGATTAATGTTAATCTATTCAAGTGAAATATAATACAGCTAGTAAAGGTTAGTAGAAGTGTGGCCAAACTGAGTTTTAGTGTCAGTAAAGCATAAACTGTGTCTAAATAAGAATAAACCTCTTCAGGGAGTTTCAGTAAAAGTGTAAAACAGTTTCACACTTCTGCTATGCATTTCCTTTAGCAGGGCACTTTTCTCAGTGAAAGGTTTGCAGGAAAGTGTGGTCTCCTTAACAACCTGACTCTGATGTGAGCAAAAAGAGAACATTCTCCAGTGCCCAGAATGTTCACCATTTATCCTTAAAACATATTGCTCTTTCCCAGGAAAATTTTCTATCTGTAATGATAGGTACAATTTAATTTGGTCTTATTTTACATGTAGTCTTGGAGGTCTTTAGATCACAAAGATTAGAGAAGTTAACAAGAGTATAGTGAAGGATTTAAATCAGTGATACTTGTTTAGCAGGATCATGAAACTTAATGAGTCTCTTCAGAACTCTGTGGGAAAAAAGTGCTGGTGGTTGTTGGCTAAGAAGACATAAATCTGGGTTACACCGATGCTATTTCTGAGGTTATCTGCTACAAAAAGAATTTTTTTATCCTAAATTTTCTAGAAGGAAAATGACAATGCATACTGTTAAGTACTAAGGTTAAAAAGGCCTCCTTTTGCTCTGTGTTATCTTTCTCTCTACATTCGTTTTTCATCAATGCAAATTGTTGTGGAACAAGGTAAAACCCTGAAACAATGAGAGAGAGAAAATAAAAAAAAGAGAGAAGTGAAGGTTTTGTGATCAAATATATGTATGTAATCATTTTTTAAAGTGGGAAAATACCTTTTTTTCATTGGTTGGTGTGATTCTCTTAAATCCTTGGTTGTATCCATGAATTCATGCATGATGATATAGGCAGGGGGAAGGGCAGAGTAGAAAATCAAAAGGTAAGAGGTCTAACACTAAAAGATTACTGTAGCAAAATTATTAAGAGTAGCTGAGAAGTAATAGGACATTTGTGCCCAAGCTAGTGAACAAGTTAGGCAAAGAACACAAATATGTGGAACAGGTTTTTAAAAAAAAAAAAAAAAAAAAAAAAATTCTACATCTTTTGCCATTACCTGGTAGTTTTTATGTGGGCCAAACACTTTAATAAATTCCAAGTATTCTTATCTATTGCTGTTGATATATTCAGGAAAAATCATGCTCAAGTTTACAAAGAATCTTAGCCAGGAGACTGAGTCTTTTTCTGATCATTCTTGCCAGAAAGTATGTGGTGACAAGAGGTTGTACATAGTCTTTCATCTGCAGCATTCTCCTCAATAACTGTGCCCCAAATCATTTCAGGTATAGAAACTAAAGATTCAATTTTATGAGTGCTAACAGTGTTCTACTTAGGGGCTTAATTCAAACTACAAATACTTTCTAAGGTTTCTAAGTTTGAAATATTCTGCAGTGAGCAAGTAATATTTTTTCATTGGGTTCCTTCTTAGTGTACAGTGAACTGAGTCGAGGATAACTTTTCTTTTTAGAAGAAGAAGGAATAACAAATGAAAACACACACTAAACAATTATGCCTTCAGCACAAATTGAAAATAAAGGACAGTCAAACTTCAAAAGAAACAGAAACAATAGAAGAGAACAAATATTTAAAATTATAATCCAAGAAAAATTTTCAGAAATCACAAAAGAACATGATTGTAAAATTTCACTGGATGTCTTAAAAATTTATCTAGAACAATTAATTCTGAGAAATATTATAATTGGTTTACTGATTTCAAAGATAAAGAAAAAATTGTCAAGGTCTTCTGGTGGTGACAAGAAAATAATTCTTTAGAAAGGCAAAGAATTAGATCGGCATCAGATTTTTCCAAAACAATATACAAAGCAAGACAAAACGTAGCAACATTTTATTTTTAAAAAATTCAATTAAAAAAAGTAATCTAAAAAAACTTATACCTAACCAAACTGTCGAAGAATATTGAAAAACTGTTTTAATTATATAATATTTTAGGAAATTCCATACCCATGGGCTCTTATTGAGAATTCTGTTTCATCTAATCAATAGACATCTAAGAAAATTCATTCAGCAAAAGGATTGCTGTTAAATAATTGAAAATTAAAATTAAGGTGAGGATGAGTGTGAAAAACTAATGTACAAATGTAATATACTATAACAATGCAGAACTGATGCACTGAAAAGTGACAGGAGACGGAAAAGTGAAGGAAACATTAAAGTAGAATAAGCTACCACAAAAAAGTGCAAACCATTCAAATACAATAATATTAATAATAACCACTGAAAAGTACAAAGAATGCACATTTCTTAAAGAAAAAACATAGTTCCTACATACATATAATTTTAAAATATTGTAAAAGAATTGATAGCAAAGATATTGGTTATAATAACAAATGTGAATGAGCTTAATTTATCTATTGAAAAAGATTAAAAATCTGGCTAAAAGATAGAGGCCAATTATTGTTAAATATCATTATACTTTATGTCAAAGAAAAATATCTAGAACAAAGAAAGTAATGCCAAATATAGGCAGGAAACGGACCGGACACGTGGCTCAAGTCTGTAACCCAGCACTTTGGGAGGCCAAGGTGAGAGGATTGCCTGAACTCAGGGATTTGAGACCAGCCTAGGCAACTGGACAAGATCTCATCTCTACAATAAATTGAAAAAATTAGTTGGGTGTGGTGGTGCCCGCCTGTAGTTTCAGCTACTGAGAAGGCTGAGGCAGAAGGATTGCCTGAACCCAGCTGGTCAAGTCTGCAGTGGCGGTGAGTGTGCCTCTGCACTCCAGCCTGGGTGACAGAATGAGACTCCAACTAAAAAAAAAAAAAAAAAAAAAAAAGACAGGAAATAGTGAATGGATAAAAGTATATAAACATATGGAAATAATGCTTTTCATAATATAGGAGTAGTAATTGTGATATCGAGAAAAAAAAAAACCCTGATAACAATGAGCATTTTTCATCCTGAAAAACATGATTCATAATAAAGATAAAAAAACTTTAGGATATCTTTGCACCAAAGACCACAGCAACAACTTTGCAGAGCAAAAACTACAACAAATACAAGGGAATTTGAATACAAACACAAATAATAGTAGATTTTAATATACTGTTGTTAGTCAAGGCAGATCAAGTAAAGAAAAAAGTAAATTAATTGTTTTTAAATAAGGACTCAGAAATAATTAAAGAAAAACAAATGGGGAAAGAAATTGAGACAACAGTTCATGGAAAACAAAAGCATATCAATGACTTATAAAGGAAGGATGTTCAATGCTGTTCATTAAACAGAAAATGAATAGAAATGAAATAATTTCTGCACTGTCAGATTGGAAAAATTATAAAATTTAATAGCACAAAGTTTCTCAAGTGTGCTGATTGGATGAAATTGGGGTCATCTTCACTCAAATTTAAGCTATGTATGTTTAACTCAGTAATTGCTTTATGAGTAACTCAACAATGGATTTCCTGTCTCACCTGTATAAACGAAGGGAACCAAAGTAGTCTTATTAAAGAAAGAAAAAAGGAAAGAATTAAATATCCCTTAAAAGAGAACTGAGAATCCAGGCTTGGTGGCTCAAACTGTAATTCCAGAACTTTGGGAGGCTGAGGTGGGTGGATTGCCTGAGCATGTGTGTTCGAGACCAGTCAGGGCAACTGGTGAGATCTTGTTTCTACAATAAATCAAAAATTAGCCGGGCGTGGTAGTGTGCACCTGTAGTTCTGGCTACTTGGAAGGCTGCGGTGGAAGAATCACAAAAGCCCAGCAGGTCGATGTACTCCGTAAGCGTGTCACTGTACTCCAGCCTGGGCGACAGAGTGAGACTCCAACTCAGAAAAAAAAAACCCAAAAAACTGAGAATCCCAAGATATTCAGGCACAGACCAGAATCATATGATAAACTCTATGTGTTGGCATGGAAAGATTTTTAATATATATTGTTAACTCAAATAAATAAAAAGTTACTTGAGTATCTAAATAATGTGTGTGAGTGTGTACATATGTATGTGTAAGTTAAATGAGAAAACTTGTAAAGATTCTAAGAAACGATTGTTTTGTATTTGGTAGGAAATTTATTCTTCCATAAATGTTAACTTCATTTCATTTTACAATGTGCATGCATTATTTTAACGATAATGATGGTAAAACTAAAATCAGTAATGTTGATGTAGTAAAAAAAGCAAAAAAAAGACACTAACAAATTGTTGGAAATTATTGTAACAGGTAAAGTCTTGGAGAAATTAGAGAAATTGACTGTGAAAACTTTAAAATATAGAAAAATGCTACTAAATCAGTCCTTCTACCAAAATTTGTTTAGTCTTCTAAGCTTTCATCTAAGCAAATTGTCCTAAATTGTTCTTTGAGCTTAGAATTGTGGTGTTCTGGTGTTGCAATGGACCTTTGGGATTATCTGATATAAGTACTCATTTTATAGATGAAGAAAGTAGACGATGAAGTGACTTGCCTTGATCCACACACAATAAACTACAGAGCTGAGACAATAAGGCACATTTTCTGATTGCCTCTTTGGTAGTTTTCCTGCTTAGCGGATGGGGAAGAGTGTATTTATCATTCACAGAGAAAGCTAACTGAATAATATTACCAAGTAACTTGTGTTTGTTTTATTATTCTTCTGCTGATAATTGTGGCTATGAGTAATGCTCCAAAAGACGCCAGCAAAAACTAAAACAAGAGAACGATGAGATACGTGCCTATTCATATGTAGAGTGAGCTGTGCAGAGACATATTTTGATCACTTTGGCTGAAATAATTAACCAAATTACTTAAAGATTGAGACTAGATTGACTGAAAAATTAAAGTTAAATGAGTTTTAAGTAATCCAGTATCTAGTGAGAAGTCTTGTCTCCACATGGTCCTAAATGAGAATATATAAGATGAAAATGGCCCTGGTGACTTGATTGGTCAGTTTCCATAATGAGTGTAATTGTCTATGAGAACAGGAGACAAGCCACAGAAAATCTTATCAATACTTACAACAATGTCTTGCTGCATAAAACCATAACTGTTGACAAAATATTTTGCTTTTATCAAAATTCCACCTCTTACAATTTGATCCCTGCTTTATCTCTAAGAATATTTATTAAGTGTATCTAAACCAGCTCTGGCCCATTTTTTTCATAGTCTCCAAAATTCTTACACATTTTCTGTCACTTTTGATTTGTGAATTTCATTGTGACTTTGGGAGCTTACCTAGTGATTCAAACACAGTATCCGATTCAAATTTTAATAAAAAAGGTAGCATGGAAAATGAACCCAATGTCAATAAGATTTCTGTTAACTACATCACAGCTTGTTTTAATTCATAGTGTGGTGATGCTACCAGGAAGAATTATGAATCATCATAGATATTGGCTGCCCTTTTCAACAGAACTCTAAAGAAAGAACGGCAAATGATGATTAGACTCAAAATGAACACAAGCTCCTGCTGTCCATGGAAAATTCTGATAGAAGCAACATTTCCTCACCTCTGTCCCACTATCCCACATTGTGCTGAGTCTGTCTAGAAAAGTAAGAGAGTGGGGAGAGGAAGGAGAATATTTTCCTCTAGAGTCTTCTTCATGCCTGGAGCAACTGTTAGATGTTTTGGGGAGATGGTGAATGTTGATGGATTCAGCCTGCATGGGTGAAAGGGGCCTCCGATCCAGGCTATCTCTGTTAGAATTTCCCCACAACACAAAATCGGCTAACAAATGAACAATCAGAAAGGAGATGACCTTGACTCTTTTGTGGTCTCTAGAGCTAGAAATGGGATGAGAAGATCTGCTGCTGGAAAGCTGAAAAATAACAACTGTCCTAGGGCAAAATTCAACCCAACACAAAATAAAAATCAGTAATAATAAGTCTATTGTAACAGTAAAGGAGTGAAACTATGGTTATTCTATCAATTCAACTTTTTTACCAAGTAGAAGTTTATAATGAAGACATAATCCTTTGTTTGTTGTTTGTCTAGTGTTTAGATCTTCACAGCATAAACTAAGGCCTGAATAGTCAAACATAATATTTTTTAAAACGAATATTCAAGGAATTAGATTTAGAGAATGTATGATGTTTGAATTTGGCTAATGTTTTTTGAGTGAGCACATCTTCTTCTGTTAAACTGTTTATCTGAGAGTCACGTAAGAATGTTGCCAGCTTCATTCATATTGCTGCTTTTGTTTTTGCAATTTTTGGATGAAATAACAGCTAACACTCCTACAGTCTTACCACATGTCAGAAACTCTTTCAAGAACTTTACAAGCATTACACTTTTCAGCCCTTCCAACAGTCCTGTGAGGAAGGTACTATTGTAGCCTTCACTTTACAAATTAGAAAACAGAGGCAAAGAAGAGTTGTTACTTGATTAGGGTCACGCAGCTGAGAAGGAACACAGTCAGACTCCACAGCTCATAGTCCCTGCTAGGATGACTACAGAAAGCAGTACAGAGGAGACAAGATAGAATGCAGAAATAAGACCACAAGTTCAAACTGATTACCTGATAATGTAAACTTCCTGCTGCTAAATATCCAGATATTTTTCTGAGTGGGTAGAGCCTGTGATTTGAGGGCAGTGGTTTTGGTCCATGTAATTTTGCATAATTAGTAGCACTTTTCGAAAGAGTCAGAATAAGCTTAAATAAATGCTTACTAAATCGTTTTGTGTTTTAAACCCTCTTTAATTTCAGTTTTCAGTGTGCCTTCCCTGTTTACTTGTGCTCATTTGTTCAAAGTTCCTATCCTTGCCTGACTGCATGAATGCAGCCCATTTCTTTCCATCTTCAAGCCTCCACCATCTTACCCTAGATTGACATTTGCAGATAGTGTCTCAGTTGGCAAAAATAATTCTCTCTTTAATGCCATTATTAGTTGGAAAAAGATGCAGATAATGGGATAAGACATTTAATATTTTACCTTCTGGAAAATTTGTTGTTGATTATCCTAAAGATGATTCTGATGAATCTTTAGTGCTTGAATTTAAAGCACAAAAGCAAGGTGACAAAGGAGAAAAAGTTTAGGCATGAAACCATCTTTCCAATTTCTGGAATCAAAGTGAGGTCGGCTCTCTATCTGCATACATGAGTAAGTATGGTTTTATGTAGAAGGAAAATCCTGTGAAGGAGTCGTGCGAACTTAACTCCCTTTCCAAGCAAGAAGTCTGAATCAGAGACTGACCTACTGCTCTGTTTCCTCCTCTATGCTTGACCCTTTCAAGAATCTCAAGATCTGGCCACACAGCGCTGGTTGTATTTCCTGAATGCACAGTGCTCCTGGTCTTTGTGGATGCTTTTCCTCTGCCTGAAATAATCTCACTCTTCCCTCCTCCCTAAGCCATCCTTCATCACCTATTATGTGGAATGCTTCTATGAGAAGGATGCAGTCTCAGTATGAACTCATCCCTTGAGATAGCATTAAATGTCTTTCCTCTATTCTTGTACCAATTGTTTGTTTCCTAAGTGTACCACTAGAAACTAGAGTAAGCCCCTGCAGCAGCAAATGACAAAGAGTTGCCTCTGTCTATAGTTTTTGAACATATGATTTTTACTTTGTTTTTCTTCACACACATTTTCCTTTGCCTTATATCTGCAATTTTCTAAATTCAAGGCATTCTCTCTCTCAAGTTGTATGAACACCAAATTTTCCTTTATGAAATCTATGTAAGAAATAAAGTGGAATTTAAGGAGAATTATTTTCTTTTACTGAATTTTATGAGAGAGAGTTACTCAGTTTGCCTAGTGTAATTCACTTTGCTTATTATGAGTTGTTACTGAAGATATTTCTATTATTGAAGGTGACATTTCACTATATATATTTTAAACATCACATATTTCAATTTAATTCTATTGGATACTGATTAAGTATTTACTACAGCCTGTTCTGGGTGTCAAAATATAGCTGATACTGTTCTAAGTATCAGAAATATGAAGCTGAATGTGTATGTAGAAATTCACAGTGGGAATTAGAAAGAAAAAGTAACAATCAATCTCATTTAATATGCTCTAAATAAACATTTTTTAGAAAGCAAAATTATCCTGTAATAAAGTCTGGCCTGTAATTTGATTTTGAAGTCTTTAAAGATTCATTTTCTTTCTTGTCGTGTTTGTATTTCCATGATGGTCTATGAGTTGCACTATCTGTACCTTTGTAAGCAAGATCCTCTATAGCCTGGCCAACTGCAGATACTTGAAGGGAAATTATTAGAAGGTAATAGGAATGGATACTGGAGTAAAAGAAGAATATGGGACAGTGAGAAAA
The DNA here is from genome assembly GCA_963574415.1 of Tarsius wallacei. Classification (NCBI taxonomy): domain Eukaryota; kingdom Metazoa; phylum Chordata; class Mammalia; order Primates; family Tarsiidae; genus Tarsius; species Tarsius wallacei. The sequence goes on along the minus strand of CAUYQG010043539.1, from coordinate 9,838 downwards.
AAGTTGAATTATTATCTTCAGAGCATCAGATTAAAAGAAAGGAAGGGAACCAGATTAGGGAAAAAGTGGCAAGTGTAGAAGGCAAGGAGGGAAGGAAGGCAGAAGGGAAGGAGGGAGGGAAGGCAAGAGAGAGTGAGGCAGGAAAGAAGAAAAAGGAAGCGAGAAAGGAGAGAAGAGAGGGAGGGAGGAAAAAGAATAGTATCTCTTACAAAGCATATCCTTGTATCTCTTTATCTTAGAGTCAACACCTTCTATTGAGCCAACATCTCTAACTCTGTTCTCTTAAATTATAACTACCAAATTGTCTCTTTCTCTCTCTGTCTCTCTCTCTCTCTTTTATTTTTTGTCAATCTTAAGGTTGAGTTTTCTCCCCCATACTTTGGTATAAATAAATAAGTCTAACGCGAGCCTGTTTGTTCAGGTGGTTTGGAACAAGTCACACGTGATACAGTCTTCCTGGAGACATGGCTGAACATTAAGTCATTCTCTTCTCTGCTTCCTCTGTTTTTGAAGTCACTCAAGTAGCAGCTGAAAAGACACTTCTCACCAGTTGTCTTAATGTTTTCATTCCATATCCTGTGTCCTGCGTGTATTGGTTAGCCTTTGCCAAGCATAATGCTCTCTCTTTTAATCCTATTATTTATTCTGAGAATGACCTAAGAACTTCTAGAAAATATGCTAACTTTGCCAGAGTGAACATATTTTCCTAGGAAGCAATGATTACAGGGGTTCTTACGCTTAGATTTTCAGATGCTTCATTGTATTAGTTGAATTTATTAGAAAAAATCATGAGAAAGGGAGTTTGGTAGTCTTACTATTTGGAGAGATGTATTGGAGTAACTGAGAATCTGGCCACTTTTCAGGAAGATAAACTGCTTTATTGGAATAAAAAGTGTGTTGTAAGAATTGAGTAGAAGGACAAAGTCTAGCCACAGAAATAAGAAAACAAAATCAAATTAATAGATGTTTGTCTCTAGCTAAAATATGCTCCATTCTGTTCATATTTTCTTTGTTAGAATTTAAATTCCCCTGGTTTAGGAGAGGATTAATCTCAGAACCTGAGGTAGCTTTTAATCTGTATGTGGCAGACAAGTTGCCACAATTGTGGGGACTAAGGACTAAAGTGACAAAATCACACTTCTTTGTGTAAAGTTGAAATAATCCACATGTGCCATGCCCATTACAATCTCTTAGATAATCTGGAAGGGACTATACTTAAAGTCAGTCTGATATCCAAACTAGAATTAGAACTGCAGAACCTTAGAGTTTATTTTAGTATATCAGAGTAGCAAGGTACATATAACCTTGGGTAAGATATAAAGATAACTTTACCAAGGAAAGAGAAACCAAATGTAGCTTTAATCAATTAAGCAGACATATTTTATATGAACTCCTTTAACACAGTGTTTTGCGTGTGGTGTACCAGTTAATTTTTTTGGATGAAATTTTGAACTGCCGTCCCTGTATAAGCATGCAGTGTTATGAAATTCATTTCTTGGTTTCCACCACTATTAGAATAAAAATATGCAACAGGATAATTTAAAAGAGAGATAAAGTGAGATAAAGCCACTTGCAAATATCATTTCTTGTTTCTTTCAGTTGCTCTTGTGCCCTGGGGAGCTTTTGTCATCTCGAGACTTTGTGGGATTCTTTGATCAACCTTCAGAAATTATGATGCCCTTACATAGTAAAGATAATCTTTTCTCTAAATATGAAATTTTCGTTAAATAAGCTCTGACATTACCATGAATGCTTAAATGAGGGTAAGTGAATTCAGTCTTATGATTAAATGCTCATAAGAATGTTATCATATCTTTTCCAGATTAGTTATTCTCTGAGATAAATGCCCCGGACAAACGTCAGTATGAAAAAAGTAACTTTTCCAGTCATGGATATTATAATTGCAGAGAGATTTCACTTAGATATGAACATAAAATATAAAAGAAAGCATCAATATAGCAGAAACATAAGTATAACATTAAAAATTTTAAATTGTATTAATTCATCCTATGGCAAAGCTATATTAGTACCTACTATGTGCTAGGTCTTATCACTGCCCTCCATGTATCTTTCTCATAACTTCTCACTGCCATTAGAACCAACTCCATATTTCTTACCCCGTCCTCCAAGGTCTAATATGAATGCATTCTCCTCTCTAACTCACAAATAGATCTTCATTCTGGTTTTATACAGCTCCAGAGTCCAGAGTTTTCACTTGCTCTTACATCTCTTGGTAGTACTCCTTCCCTCCCCAACCAACCTCATCTCCAACCTCTGCTCCTGAAATGGTTCATTGTATTTCATACTTTACAAATGAATTCAGATGCTGCTTCTTCAAAGTGGCCTTCTTTAACCCACTTTATTTATGTGTTTAATGTCAAAACTATTTATAGCTTATTGGTTTAAATAGACATCTAAGTACATGAACATATGATTGATTAATACACTTTTTACATCTCTCATATGCTACAGGCTTTTCTTACATCTGTCTTTTTTTAGTGTCTTGCAACAAACTAGTATTTATTGAAGAACTTCAATTGTTCTGTGGTGTTTTCTAGGTCTACATTTTGATAGGTGCATTTGTCATTTTCTTTCACAGTTTTGTTCTTAACTGGCTTTTCTTCAGTTATTTACTTTTTTTTTTTTTTTGGCTTTCTCCAGTTTGTGGAAGAAAGAAAACTTAATGGGTTTTGTACATATTATGTCCGAACACTTAGACTAGTGTCTATCACGCAGTAGGTTTTTAATAAGTTTGTTGTTCATGTCCTAGATACTGGGTATATAATTGTAAAGACAGACTTATAGGTTGGATCGTAACAGGATTTATAATCTTTAATGAACAAGACACTGTTTTCAAAGACAGCGAAATGAGGGTCTATTTATTTTTATTTCTTTTATTTTTTATTTTTTTAAGATTTGACTCTTTCATTTTCCAATAGTTGCTACTTGTGGGCTCACACTAATCAATTCTAGTTGCTCTTCCCATAACAGAACACTTTCTGCTACGGACTCTGGAAGAGAAATTGCAAGCAAACAGAAAACAAATCTTCTTGAGCATATTTAAGGAATCAAGAGTTTTCTCCAACTATAATCTGAAATCCTATTTCTGACTTCTGTATCATAAGCAAGTTGACATTTTTTGCACTTTTGTACCAGAATATGTTTTCACATTTCTGACTGGATTACTCTTCAAATATCCGATTATGTTCAAGTATTAAGAAGGACAACAGTGCATTCTATTGAATATTTTTGCATTTGTTTATTGCAATACTAGTTAAAACACCAGTTTATGATTTTTTAATACATTCGGTAGCTCAACAAATGCATGATCCTTTTCATCTGACTGAACTTGCAAGTCGACACTTCACTGGAGAAAAGGTATAAAATTGTAGCACTAATTTCTGAAATGAAGGACTGAAATTCACCTTTCCAGCACCCTCTTTCCACTATTCCACATGTTCCTGCTCTTGTCCTGGAATGAGCCACCAAATGCTCTTAGTTCAAATGGTAGCATACATAACAAAACTAACTAAAGTGAAAAAGGAAAATACGAGCAACCAGTTCACACTTTTCACCAAAGTGCCAGGAAGAGATCCTGTTTGGTCAGCTTGAGTTACTACCACATTTTTCTTGGCTTCTAATTAGAAATTAATTCTGTCTGATTAAAAATGAAGATTTTCAGCGTTTTCAGTGTTCGATCTGTGTGATTAAATCTAGCCACTGGTTTAGCTCCTTGAAATAACAAAATGTTAGGAACAGCTACGGTGCCAAACCTGGTAGCGAGGCTGCTGCTGTGCCGAGATGCATCCAGAGCCAGGAAATGAAGAGTTGGAAACGCCCGTGGCAGAGAATTAAAGCGAGGGGCCAAACTGGCAGAGGATTGGCACCACGGGGTGTAAAACAGGACTAGAGTACAGTCATTACCATTTGGACTTAGAAAATCCATAAGGTCCTGTGACATATTTGACATCTTCAGAGTGAAATTTTCTAGTCCCGCCACTTTCTCTCCTCGCAGTTCACCTTTGGGAATTTCAGGCTTTCAGAGCTGTTGGAGTCCTCGGCGGGGGCGGGCCCAGCCTCCGCCACTTGGGGCTCCACGTGGGACTCCCTTTCTCGCTCCAGCACTGTCTTGGGAGAAGTGGCTCTCTCTAACACTGCTCCTAGAGCCCCCTCTCCTCCAGCGCCACCAGTGCCACTGCTGGGCTCGGAGCTCACAGATGGCATCACCACGTGATGGCCATGGCTGTCCAGCCCCCGCACTGCATCAGCCTCTTCTACCGCCCTCCTCTGGCCCATCGGGTCACTCGGGGGCTCCTCCTCGCTCAGGTACTCGGCCCTTACACGGAGAGGCTGAGCAGGCTGCTCCTCCGACCATAAGTGACCACTCTCCTCTGCAACCTCCACGCTGCGGGCGGGAAGCCCCAGCACCCACAGCAGCACCTGCCACCGGCCGAGGAGCCGCATGACGCGGGCAGCGGCGGGACCACCACACAGGCCTAAGCGCCACCGGTGCACCGCGACACAAGTCGCCGTGGTATTTTCTGAAAAGCTACATCATCACGCAAATCCGCCATATGAACACATGGTTTCACGTTTTTAGCCATAGCTCTGGCATTATTCTTGAATGAATTTCTCCATTTGTAGAAACAGAAGAAAAATATACAGGCTATATATACATAGCAGAAAAAGAAAACATTTATGTTTGGAAATTTTTGATGAAAATTGTGATAGATTTACAATGTCTCGTTGTTCGTAGCATATAAATATATCTTTATTATGAGTTGCCAGTTTTTCGAGAATCAAGTAATGCTCATATTTTAAAGATATCAGGTATTTGGGGAAAATGTTTGTGCTTCATTGTATTAAAGATAGAGTTACATGTATTACATGGATTACTACAATGTTTATATTGTGAGTTTATAATCATGGAAAACTGAATATCTATCCTTACACTGTTGGATTTCTGAACATTATTTGTTTAGATGTTGGTCTTAATACTATTCTTTCTGAGAAGAGAATAAAAAGATTAAAAGATAGCAATAATGTATTGTTACATATACATTGAGAAGTGTATGGTTAAAACTGTGTCTACAGGTTAACACATAGCCAGGTAATGAATAAAACTTTATTTAAATGTTTAGATGTTTTGATGTAAAATATCAAATAGATCTCAAATATGAAACATGTTTTAAACTCTCCCCTTTTGTCATTCTTAGAAATGAAGCTTCAACAGCTTTCCAAAAATAAAAAAATGAAATCCAAATATCTGAGCTGTTTTTTTAAACTTGTTTTGTCACTCTCCAAAAGTTTTTTTAATTGTATCTTTGCTCATGTCGTTTTTATTCTTCCTTGTTTGCTCTAACATTCTCTTTTTCATCCAAAACTTACTTGAAAACCCTATTATTTCTATGTGGGAAGCATTTCCTCAGTTCCTCCAAGGGATTGTGATTGTTTGTTAAATCCTCATAGCACCAGGTGCATTTCCAATGTTCTTACTCTGTCTGGCTCTGTTTTTGTGTATTTGTCACAAATAATAAATTTTAAGATGCCTGAGAGCAGGTAGCATTTTTCATCCATCTTTGCATCCCACTAGTACCTAGCATAGGTTCTGGGACATGGCATTGTTCAGTAAATCTTTCATGAATCAAATGTCTCCATGACTTTAATTCCAGAAGCAATGTAAAAAAGGTCAAGTCTTGAGAACCGGCTAGGGAGAACCAGTTATGCTAGACAAATGCAGTGCCAGAAAATACGGTTCCCCGTATGAATAAAGCATTTATCTTTTGCTATCTGATATCAATAGAAGAAAAAATAATACCGGAAATTTAATCCAATACAATATTAACAAGAGAATTGAACATTTCAGTTGATTTCATTTTATAGTAAAATGTAAAAAAAAAATTCCCTAAACATCTCAAAACCTTAATGACTTATGAAAGACATTTCAAGTGAGATGAAAAAATTATTTTTCAGAACAAAGTTCCTGCTATTTATTTATCCTGTTTGCTTGTTAGATTGCCTGCAACATAAGCAAGCAATATATACATCTTTTTTTTTAGACATCAGGTTGCCAAATGCACAGGTAAATAAAAACCGAGTTCCTCCCTTGGTTTTTAGACAGTACACAAAGCCTACATCAAATGTTTCACTCAGAAAATGATTAAAGGGAAAACTAATGTCTAATATTTAAGTGTTCAAAGATTTATCTCAACCTCAGATATTTGGAGGCATACATGGTTCTCAAAAGTGTTCATTTAAGATTCATGTTAAAGAAATACCAGGACCAAATAACATGAGAAAGACTGGGATGTTTTGAAGTGATATCTGAGGTAGTGTAGCTAGCACAGGTTAGACACAGATAGATAAATTTCCAAAAGGTAGGTGTTAGGAAGTGTTCAGACATTTTTTAATTTACATTTTACTGCAGGTTAAGCTGGCAGCCTATCCCATCCCTTCCATCAGATGCAAGACTAGGACAGCCCAATCTTTCAATTCATGGTTAGCATAATAATCATTAGGAAACTTTCAATGGCAGAAGGCCAAAGACCACCCCTTAACTGACTAAATCCATAGAAATGATAGTAAGACCACCTTTTGCTAAGGAACTTGTGACTTGGAAACATCTGCAGGTCTCCCACAAAAGACAATGTGGTCAGGAAAAGACCACCCCTTCCCTTCTTGCCACCCATCAGGAGCCCAGAGATGTCAATCTCCAGAGCGAAGGTCTCTAGGCTCCACCTTCTTTAGCATATCAATCACTGTGAAGGCATATCAGGCTTATTGTAAAGAGCAAAGGCATGATGATGTCTTTCACCCATGCCAGCCCTGACTTGTCACCCTGTCTTTTCTCTTTTCTTTCTCTAATAAATTTTGTTTGAAAACTTGCTGGCCACTCTGAAATTCATTTTAGAAACAAGCCAAAGAATCCACAGGTTTTCACTGCATCCCACCCGGCTTTAATATCATCACGGGGGAGGAGGTAGGGAAAAGGTGGGGGTGTGCATCTAAATGAAGATCTGAAAAATCCATACTAGTAAAGGAATAATAAGAAATGAGAACTCAAGGATGAGGACTTTGACAATGGTTCCAGAAACTATGACTATACATTTTTTAACAAACAAACTAAAAACTATCTTGCTTTGATCATAATCATCATTACCCAAATAATTGCAGTTAATATGTATTTTTTTAAGATACCGGAGAACTATATGGTTGATCAATATGTCATTCAATTCACTAAGTGGCAAAAAGGTAACACCAGTCATCTGATCAAATGAATCAAGTATTTGTAAGAACCATTAGTCATTGAATCCTGTCAGTGTGCGGAATAAGCTCAATTTTTATTTATATTCATCAACATTTAGTTGCTTCTAAACTATTGTTTTGAAACTGATTAAAAAATGAGATAAATGCAATTATTAAGATATATTATAAAGGCTAGACAATTATTCTTTTATTTATTATGTTGTTTCCTTTTAATTTTTTTTATTTTAAAGATGTGGGGTACAATTCAGAATTAGGTATACAAATGTTCATTATGCAGGTACTCTTGTTGTTGAGCTGTGCCCCCACCCTTCCCCAGGCGGATTCCCACTACTGCCAATCCTGCTTCTCCACGACCTTCCCAGCAGTTTCCCACTACTGTCAATCCTTTTCTTATAGTATTAGGATAATTGTTCAAGGTCTACTTATGAGTGAGAACATGAGACACTCAGTTCTTTGTTTCTGTGAAAGATCACTCAATATTATAGACTCTAAGTTTATTCAGATTGCTGTGAAATTCATGGTTTGGTTTTTCTTTAGGGCTGTGTAATATTCCATTGTGTATATGTACCACACTTTTTTAGCCAGTCCTCTTTTGATGGGCAGCATGGTTGGGTCCATGTTCTTGCTACTGTGAACAACGCTGCAATACACATACGTGTGCAGGTATCTTTTGTATGGAGTGATTTGAGTTCTTCCGGGTATATTCCTAGTAGGGGGATTGCAGGTTCATATGGAAGGTCAATTTTTAGATCTTTTAGGAATTGTCACACTGTTTTCCACAGAGGCTGTACTAGTTTACACTCCAACCAACAGTGTAGAAGTGTTCCTTTTCAGCCTCATCCTTGCCAGCATCTGTTGTTTTTTGAGTTACTGATGATAGCCATCCTAACTGGAGTTAGGTGGTATCTCAGTGTAGCTTGAATTTGAATTTCTTTGATGACTAGTGAGACTGAGCATTTTTTCATGCATCTGTTGGCTGCTCTATTTCTTCTTTTGAGAAGTGTCTGTTCATATCTTTTGCCCACTTTGTAATGGGAATGTTTGTTTTTTTCTTTTCAGCACGTTTGAGTTCCTTGTAGATCCTAGATGTCAGGCATATAGTTGGCAAATATTTTTTCTCAGTCTGTGGGCTGTCTCCCCGCTCTCTTGATGGCTTCTTTGGCTTTGCAGAAGCTTGTCAGTTTGATGAGGTCCCACTTGTCTATCTTATCTCTTATGGTATGGGCGCTTGGGGTTTTGATCAGGAATTGATTGCCAGTTCCAATTTCCATAAGGGTGTCTCCTGCATTTTCTAAGGTTCTTATGTTGCAGGAAAAGTAGAGAGATCATGACACCGAGGCTGTTGTAGGAAGTGGCATTTATTTATGCTGGCTAGCACAGCGGGCCCGAGTGTCCATGTCGAGCACTTCAGAACCGGAGAACTGGGATTTTATACCCTAGTTTAGGTGAGGGAGGGGATGGTGTTGAGTGATTACATATTTCCTTTAGAATCTTACAAGGTTGTATTTAGCAAAATCAGATTTTTCAAAGAACAAATGGCTTATTGGGAACTGCCTGGTTGTAAACCGTCAACTCAGAAGAGGGGTTTTTGATAAACCTGTGAATTAGTTACTTCTTTTGCATTTCCATGAGAGGTTAGTCTTAGACCATTTGGCTTTTTCTAAATAAAAACCTGCCTGGCACCTGCGGGGAGTCTTTTGAAGTTGCAACTTGCCTTTCTAAGGGAAATGCCTCTGCTGACAACCCCCATCCTGTTGCTGGGCTAGTGGGGGACATTTTAGACAGCCCAGGTGAGACCCATTGCTGCATGTGTCTCTGTGTTTATTCATTCAATCACACAAAAAATATATTTGAGCATACGCCATATCCTGCCACACTTATAGTTTGAGGTTTTACATTTGGGTCTTTGATACATTTAGAGTTGATTTTTGTGTGTGGTAATAGGTAGGGATCTTGTTTTAATCTTCTGCATGTGGTCAGCCAGTTTTCCCTGCACAATTTACTGAATAGGTTTTCCTCTACCCAGTGGTTGGTAGTGGAGGCTTTGTTGAAGATGAGTTGGTTGAGAAATTGAGGTTTTGCTTCTGGAATCTCTATCCTGTTCCATTGGTCTATATGCCTGTTTTTGTACCAATACCAGGCTCTTTTGATTATTGTAGCTTTGCAATAAAGTTTAAAGTCTGGGAGTGTGATACTTACTGTTTATTTTTATTTATTTATTTATTTTGCTGAGCATTGTTTTGGCGATTCGTGGTCATTTTTGTTTCTATATGAATTCCTGTTTTGTCGTTTCCAGGTCTGAGAAGAATGCTGCTGGTAATTTAATGGGCATTGCATTAAATCTGTAGATTGCCTTGGATAAGATGGACATCTTAACAATGTTGAATCTTCCAATCCATGAGCATGAAATAGTTTTCCATTTGGGTGTGTCATCTTTGATTTCTTTGAGTAGGTTTTGTAGTTTTCATTGTAAAAGTCTTTCACGTCTCTGGTTAGGAAGACACCAAGGTGTTTGATTTTTTTTCTGGCTATTGTGAATGGGATTGTGCTTTTTATTTGAGTATCTGTTGGT
>CAUYQG010043538.1:0-13325 GCA_963574415.1 Tarsius wallacei | reverse complement strand
CTAAATTGTAGCTCAAATTTATTTCATCTGTTTTCTAAGCTGGCTCTATAATTTGTCTCCACAAATTATTCTAAAACATCGTACCAAGAATCAGCTTCTTTTGTGCATTGTAAATGCCCCCAAATGTAGTTTATTTCCAGAGGTGTTCTGCTGAATGTTTAAGAACCAGCTCTAAAAATAAAATAAAATAAAGTGTGAATTGGTATCATTTTCCAATTACTGTTGTGTAAATTCTCCCACCTTGACCAATTTCAAGATACCAATGTGATCAAGAAGTTAGAAAAATATGTGCACAATTGCCTCATGGAAGTCCAAGCAGGTTGCAGCACATCACTATTTATTTCCAGAATACTACTAAATACCCCCCCTTGTCCAGGCTACTTCCTGTATTAGTTTTTAAATAGATGTCAGCACACAATATATGTGCAATACAATTGTACAAGCTAAATATTTACTAATAGAAAACTACCATGTTTGTGATAAAGCACTGACTTTATTAATGATGTGATTAATGTTTTTATTCTAATAGTAAGAAGGTTATTCATTAAAAATTTAATGTTGCTCTCTTTTATTTGTTACAAAACTCTCGGGAGCATAGATGTAAAACAGCTGCTGACTCCAAAATTGACTCTAATTACCTTATCCTTCCCACACTTAACTGCCCGAGCAGTCTTCTACCATCCCATGAAGAAGGTTTAGTTTATATTTGGTGTCCCTACAATTACTCAGTAGTAGCCCTCCTGGACGTGGCAACAATCCCCACAATCATGCAATCCCGGTTAACTTTCTGTTGGCAGTTCAAGGCCTTTCCATCCGAAACCATACCATACCTACCAGCCATGCCTCTGGCTGTTCCTACTCCATCTTCAGCCTCTCCAGCTCACACCAGAAAAGCTTGTCTAAATTTCATGAATTTTCTAAAAACCATGACCCACCTCATAAACTAACCCATTGTTTTTTCACTATCAATGCCACAATGGAAGGTTACTGTTATAGGTTAAATTGTGTTCTCCCAAAAGATGTTGAAATCCTAACCCCTAGTACCTTGTGAATGTGACCCTACTTAGAAATAAAGAATTTTCAAATGAACAAGTTAAAATGAGGTCATTAGAATGGACCCTGATGCAATATAAAAACAAGAAATTGGTGTTCTTATAAAAACAGGAAATTTGGATACAGAGACAGATGCGGCTTAAGGGACGACAGTGTGAAGAAGCATAGGAAGAAGCCAGCCAACTACGAGCCAAGGAGGAAGGCCTGGAACAGACCCTTTCCTTAGATCCCTCAAAAGGAACTGACCCTGCCAACACCTTGATTTCAGACTTTCTAGCTTCTGAAACTGCAAGACAATTTGTTTTTGTCATTTATACCAACCAGTTTGTGGTACTTTGTTACAGCAGGCCTAGAAGACTATTGCAATCACAGTCAGAAGAGGTGTGTCACAAGCAAAACTTTTATCCACATCCAATTTAAAGAATTTGTTATACTTTTATTTTTGTAAAGCTTGATTCCAGGTTGCTCTAATAATAAGTCCACTCTCACCCTTTGCATTCTGAGATGCTTTTCTTAGTAGGAGAAAATAGTTGAGTTACCGCTGGGCTTTGTCCAGAGCCCTAAATATGTCAGTGAGAAGGTGAGGCACCTGTGAACACCCTGAGCTATGGGTATCCTAACAGAGAAAGTGACTGAGGAATTCTAAAATATCTTACATCATTTCATTATCAACTTGCTAGCGCAATTTAATACCTTCTCATACAAGGGATTTATGTGTTAGTAAAGACACCTCACCTTAACTCATTCCTCTACTGGGGAAATTTTTGAAACTGAAAGCAGGTTGGTGTGGAAAGATGTTCTGGGAAAGAAAGATCTCAGAATTCTTCAAATGGACTCCACAGTCAGCCACAAACCCCGCCTGTACAAAAAAGTAAGTTCTGTGAGTGAGTTTCTAAAGCCAAAGGCGCAAAAACAGAAATACAACTGCTGAAACTATGTCAAAATTCTCATTTATTGAAACATAACATTTTAGAGCCTAGAGGGACCTGGGAGACTCATACTTTATAAGAAAGAGGTGACACCCAGAGGTACTTCTCCAAGGCTGCAATTATTGGTAGACTCAATTTCATGTCTTAGTTCCTTTCATTCGAGCCCCAGCTACCAGAAGTGAAGTTTCTGAACCTGATCACGTCTCCTAGTCCCTTGAAGAGATTTTTTTAAATGTTAATTTCCAAGGTCCAGCCTTAAGAGTTCTGATTCAAATCTCAGGTTTAACTCATGGATCTATAATTTAACTCTTAGGGAATTGGACCATGGTTCTAGGTTTGAAACCACTGCTGGGAAAGGTTCTGCCCAGAGACCTATTCCCTTGGGTGTGCTTCTTATTCCACTCAGACCCAGTCCCGTGTGGTGATGGTCACATCTCCTCTCATCCAGAGAATGATATTTAAGGTCCCCTGGGTCTGCTTCTGATACCCAGTACATTCACACACAGCCTTGCCCTGTAGAAGTTGTTCCTTCCGATGTCCCGGCAAGTTCTGAGCACACAAAATATCGTAGAACAGAAGAGAGGGAAAAAAACTCTGAAATTTCTTCCTTGAACACTCTCATTTCATAGTCACTGGTTCTGTTCCTTAATGTGCCTGAGCACATTCCATTTTCAGCCTCACAAATAGCCATTTACCCATTCACCAAGGGCAAGATGATTTATGTAGGGTGAGCTGTAATAAGCACAGGTTTCATTTATTTTCTATCATTGCTGTATCTCCTATGGGGAGGAGAGTTGGTTTAAAAGCAAAACAGAAATAAATCAAAACAAAAAATTAATCAAACTGTGGCCTAGTGAATTGCCATTATTTACACATTTTGATAGTTCAAGCTGGAACGCAGAGACTGAGGAACGCACAAGAGCTGAATGTAAGAAATCTGGAGCTGTAAATATCTTTGTGCTGATGGTCGTGGCAGTAGGTGATGTAAACCGTAAGCTGTGGAGTAGACTGAGGTTGTGTTGGCCCTCTGGGCACCTATCCTAGGCTTCTTCACTCTCACACTTGAAGAACCCAGTCAGCACCAAAAAGGGAGAACAAAACTGCAAAATGTAAGAGACACGGCTCTACTGGAGAGTTAGTTGTCTCTGAAACCTTTCTCAAATATTTCTTCTCTCTCTCATCCCCACTCTACCTCCTCTAGGTGAGACCCTCAACAAGTCACTTCTGAATGGCTCCAAGAGCCTCTTCACTGCTTTCCTTGCCTTTGGACTCTTCAATACTCCTATCCTTAGGATGAGTGTGGTGACTCACACCTGTAATCCTAGCACTTTGGGAGGCCAAGGCCAGAAGACTACTTGAGCCCAGGAGTTTGAGACCAGCTTAGGCAACATGGCGAGACCTCATCTATATAAACAAACTAATTAATTGATTAATTAAAAGATTAGCCGGGTGTGGTGGCACATGCCCATAGTCCCAGCTACTTGGGAGGCTGAGGCAGAAGATCACCTGAGCCAAAGAGATTGAGGCTGCTCGAGCCATGAGCTGTGCCACTGCTTTCCAGCCTGAGTGATAGAATGAGACCGCAACTCAATAAAATAAAAAACTCCTGTCCTTTCAACAAGTTGACGTCCTCAGCCTCAGCATCTTCCATCTCTACTCCTCACACTGGGAGTCTGTGATTACAAAGCTTCTGAGAAATGGGAGTTACCTCCTCTTTGGAGATTCCTGCTTTAGAATACAGGATCCAGCCGAACCCATACAGCCTGCAATAGTACCAGAGTTTCTATGGCAAACTGCAAAACTCAGTGGAGATCTGGAGCAGTCATACTTTAAAATTCTACTTGTTGGGTTATCTCTCCTTGGAGATCTATTTATTTGCAAGGGAAAAAAAAGAATGGTAATGGGGCTTTTTTGGAACTTGTGCTTCCAAGTCTAGAGCTGATGTTTTCTGTCTGTTTCCAGCGTAGAAACAAGAGGCCAGTGAGCTCAGTGGCAGACAGTATGATTAATGCCAAACTCAAACTTCAAATTCCTTCAGACTGCCTCAGAAACTGCAATCTGAACTAGAATTGTCTTCTTTTTAATGATGAAACAAACAGAATCACATCTTTATATTGATGTCTCATCAGACTTTGGGTTCTATCAGCCAATGAAGAAATCGTTTCATAATGAGCAAGGCATCTTCTGACTCAGAGACATGCTAAACAAATCACCTCATGAATAGAAACCTGTGGCATTTTCGATTTAAGACAAGCATTTGCACAGTCCTGCAGTATCACAAGACAACAGGGATAACCCTTCCAGCTTTTGAGTACTGGCTGCCCTGGAAGTAAGAAGGAATTCAGAAACTCGACTGAAAAATGTTAGAGAAATCCAAGTAACTGACCTTCCTTTTCAAGATGTCTTCAGAGCCCATGGGAACAGATATACCTGTCATTTGTCTTAGAAGATCACAGAAAACTCCAAGATACCTACAATGGTGAAGAAACTCTTACCTATGCTTAAGAGAGCCAGCTACTGGCCAGGCAAAAAATGTAATTGTCCAGCCAGTCTGAGGGCCGCTGTGGTCATTTTGAAAGTACAAGTCCCTTACTTCCTTGGCTTTCAAAGACTTTCAGAATGAAAGAAGGAAAAACTAGAGAACGCTCTTTTCAGTGATTGTTACCTCATCCTCTATCCCAAGTTACTCTCACATGGACAAATACACACAATATAGCATTGTCCCCTAAAAAAGATCTTAGGAACCATGGAGCATGTGACCAAAAAAGTCAGAGAAATCTCAGTCAGTCTGGTAACATCTTTAAAGTATAAACAATGCTTTTTTAAAAGTACACAATGTAGCTCTCTAGAGTCCTGCATTTTCCTACTTCAGGTTATTTCTTTGATTCTGTAGCTTGTGTCTCCAACTTTAAGAATCACCCTTTCCTAGGTCTGATGTCTTCTCTGTGGCTGTTAAACCATTTATGCTGTAGCTGTGTCTGCTTGCAATCTATGCAAGGCGGTCTGGAAAAATGTGTTACTTTTAACTCTGTTCACTTTCTGTCTGAGTCTTAACTAGCTTACGCTTGCTTCTCTGTGATCCTGCTCTCTGGCAGGGTGAGGCCCTGCCTCTCCTCAAAGGAGACGATAAATGCAAAAGCACTTGGCACATGGTAGGTTCCAAACCCTAGCTTCTTTCTCTTAGGGCCAGCCCACATTCAAGTCCAACACTTTTGTTTGTTTGTTTTCAGTTTTTATATTTTATTTTCACATTGAAAACCAGTCAGATTTGCTTCAGCCTCAAGAGAGTGTTTATATAAAATTCAAATGAAAGCAGCAGTGAGCTGTACTTTTTTTCTCAACGGGTAAAGGGTTAAATATATTTTATTCTTATGTAGTAAACATGTATAGGTCACTGTATATTTCAAAGCCCAACACTTTGAGACTCCCCAAGGCAGTATCTGTCTCATCCCCTGCAACCAAGCAGCCCCTATAATCCTGATCTGGACCTGAACATCCACCTTCATTCCAACCATCTCTCACTTAAACTAATGCTTTGTTTTCGTTGTTATTTTCCCTCTTGTTGTTATCTTCCTTGGATAATGACTTTCTCATTTAAATTGTCTTTCACAAATTCCTTAATTTATAAAAGCTATAAATAAAATTCCATCAATGGGGGTGGAATAGGAACAGTCTTGTAAGAATTGTTTCCTGACCTTCTCTAGGCTGCTTGAAATGCCCCAAAGGCATTTAATTGCCATAAGCAGATTAAGCACAGGAGCCCAGTGCTTGAGATCAAGAAATCAAGACCTTCTGAGTTATTCCAACTAAAAATTGAGATGCAAATATCAACTAATAAAGCTAAATTCATGCATTCTTGAAGAGGAGGGAACTTTCAATCACTCTCCCTGTGCTTCAGAAAACTCATGAATAAATAAATATGTTAATACAAATAGCTCCCACCTAGGAGATGAGGTTGTAAGAGGATGTTTTTTCCTTAAGCTCACCTACATTCTAAAGCAATTCCCCCATCCAGCAGTAGATCTGGCAGAATTAGTGAACAGGAATGACCTTTACTCAGACTGTAATCTGTACATGTAATTAAGGACAGCCTCCAAAAAGATTCTCACATTCTGACCAGGGACTATTACATTGTAAGGCAATTGTGTCATAATGGTTCATTTGAAAACATGTACAAGCAAGCTTACGTGGCATTGAATATAATCACTTGTTCACAGTCTCAGGATCTAAAAGAAGTGGAATAGGCTTTTAAAAAATCAATACTCAAGCCTAAACCTAATGCATTGAACCTGTTCTGCTCCTCACAGGATATGCAGCCCAACACAGTTCTCCACAGAGCTGGGTGAGAGCAGAAGAGTCTATCTGACCCATCTTCTAGGCTGAGGAAAATCTAGGTGTCAGGAAAAAAGATAGCTACAAAGCAGTCCCAGAGAGCAAGAAATTGGAGTTCAAGACAGTTTTAGAACGAACCAAGTTCTGCATTAAAGCAGAAAGAGACTTGACTCAAAACATCAGTCCTAGTTCGTTTTTCTCCTTTCTCGGAGTATATTGTTCATAAAAGCTTGGCATTTGAGAGAATTTTAGATTTAGCATCTTGGGGGAACAACAGAGAACAGTACAACTTGCTGAGAAGAGTACTAGAGAGCACCTGAGCTCCATTCAGATGAAGGAACATTTCCAAATGGAATGTGTCCTGGTTTGCAGGGCAAGGAGAGCACAAGATCATTTTGACTCAACAAATGTTTCTAGAAAAAAAATACTCCTTAGACCTCTGGGTTTTAGTATCTTCCTATGTGAAATGAGTACAGAAAGGAGGGTTTTATGGAAAAAGGAATACTTTCCATTCCAATGGCATGATGCACTGATAAAAGCTAGGAATAGGTTTCTGTATCAGAGATACTCCTCTAGCCTGAACTAGGCCCACTGACAAGGCGACAACAGGACCACATTAAGGCCTGCAGGACTAGAATTGCTTGGGTCCTGGGACTGCTCAGTGTATCTCCAGTCACACAACAGGATTGGTACTCAAAGGACTCAAGAGAGACCACAGCAATTTCAAATATAACAAAGGCAAATTTGAAGCACTTTTAGGCATTCATATACCTCATCTAACAATTTGGAGCTTGTAGAAATTTTTGGAGGGAAAAGGGAGCAGTGGAGACAGAAAGAAGATTGTATTCATGAGTTCCTTACTTTCAGGGAATAGATTAGGTAGGAGAAGAAACTAGGTCTTTATAACATAGCCCAATATAGAGTATTTCCATATTAAATAAGCTAACTCAAATGCCAATATTTCATAGTCAAGAAGATGCAAAGTTACATTTATAATATTTTAATTTACTTTGCTGTTAGAAACTGCTTGAATAAGGTTGCGTTCCAGATTACATTTTCTAAATTCTATAATCCGAATTCTGTCATTATAAATCAGAAGCTCATGCATTCAAACATTGCTTAATCATTAACAATGTGCGTGGGTATAATTTAAGACACACATTATTTAACTTCGAAACTTCAATTGTATTCAGTATTCAATGGAGATGAAGTAAACTTCTCAGAGCATTTATGAAAGTAAAAACCCTTGCTTACTTTAACAAAGCTGTCTAATGAATGAAACTGGAGGAATAAGTATAACTGCAGCACCTATCGAAAAAGAAAAAGTAGAATCATGTGCAGACGTGGCTTGCTGTCATGATTCATCATTTTCCTAATCTGTTTCACAATAAGGAGAAAAAGCACCTAATTGAAATGTCAGCTTGGGGTTCATACCAAAATCTAGCTAAGCAAAAATTCTTAGTCTTACTTTTTGTTAGTAGGAAAACTCAAACATTGACTTCATTTATGCCTACAATATGATGGTAATAGAAAGATGCTCCTTTTTCCTAATCTGTAGCTCACTGCCAAGAATCTGAGGTCCGGGTATCATTTGCTCCAGAGCCTCCATGTAGAATTTTTAGAGGATAATGAGCATAAAAGAACTTCACACAGACCCCAGCAGGCACTTTATAGCTATTAACTTCTCTTCCCAATTTCCTTCCAACCTTAGGAACTCACATGATTGTAATTAAGTCTCATTCCTTTACATCTTTAGAGCTTGAAATGAAATATGAACAAACTTTACCATCTCAAAACAAGTAGAGCCAACTATGTCTATAAAAACCATTTTTCTTAAGCTCAGCACCTGTGTAACTATGGGTCACCATCATGGTGCTCTGTATCTTCTTTGCTCAGTATTATGTCCCCCTCATGTGTTCGTTCCACATTAGGACTTGCAGGGATCCACAGGGGACTGCTGGTGCTTCAGGTATTATCATTTGAGAGGGATCTTTTACCCCCAGGTACAATCAAGTACCAGGCCAGAATATGAGTTACACAAAATGGTACTACCTATGAGATGAATAGATATGGCATGAATTTTAATGCCACTTGGTTATAATAACAAAGGAAGATAAAATAGATGCCATAAAATATCAACCTCCTAGCCTTATTATTCTGCTTATTGTTTTCCCTAGTATTTTGTATCTTTTCTTACCATGGATTATTGAATTTAAAAATATGTATATATATATATACACTCTGCTTTGCTAGATTTATTTATCATTGGTGGTTCATTGCACAAACTAAAGAAAGCTTTCACCATTTTCTTTAATTAAAAGATTCAAAAAAATTAAATTTCACTCCTCTGGGAAACTGCCTAAAAAAATGTTCCCACCGAGTCCTTTAATGGACACTCTTGTGTTTCATATCTCTTATATAAAATATCTCATTCATTCACTCAACATATTTATTGAACATCTACCATGTACAGGTTACTCTACCTACCAGGCGTTGAAGTTACAAGAATGGTTCTTGCTGTCATGGAGAGTATATTCTAGTGAGGAAGACTGAATCTGAGCAAGATAAAATTATTTTTCAAGTCTCTAAAAAGATGAACAGGGTGTTATTATGAAGATTATATGATGTGAGTTAAGAAAATAACTGTTAAGAAGAAGGCCTACTAGAAGTTTGAGACCAACCTAGGCAAAATAGCAAGACCCTATCTCAACAAAAAATAAAAACATTAGTTGAGCATTGTGGCATGCTTATAGCCCCAGCTACTCAGGAGATTGAGATGAGAAGACTGCTTGTGCCCAGGAGTTCAAGGTTGCAGTGAGTTATGACTGTACCACAGCCCTCCAGCCTAGGCAACAGAGAAGAAAGAAAGGAAGGAAGAGGAAGGGTGGATGGAGAGAGGTGGGGAGGGAGGGAGATGGAAAGTCTAAGGTAGATAAAGCAGTTAGGAAAGGTGGTTTCCTGAGGTGACCAATGAACCAACACTTGAATAACAAGGAGCAACTGTGCAAAGAACTAGAGAAAGAACATCCTAGACAGTGGCAAGAGCTAGTGAGATCTGCCTCTGAAAATACTATGGACTTAACTATTGTCTCGAGGAAGGAAAGCTATATGAATTTAGATGTGATCACATTTCTGTTTCCCTGAACTTCTGTTAGCTGTGATGCAGAAACACACACTGCACCTGTTCAGGTGGGTTCCTCCACTACCCCAGGATGCCCTTTCCAGTTTAGTAGTGGTGTGCGCCTTAAGACCTTCCCCTGGTGTTTAATAGCACATGGGTAAAGGACTTGTCAATGAGCAACAACCAAAATTGGTCACACGGACGATGCTTTCTGAAACAAAACCAGAACGCGTGGCTAACACAGTGGTTTTCCAACTGTGCTCTGCAAAGACAGAGGCTACCTCATGGCCCAGAGGGCAGGTTTCCCTCTCACCACAACCACTTTTACTTGTTTAATATACTGTGACTCTGTTCAAGTTTTCATTTCATGAAAAAGTTTTGTGAATAAAAAAGCATTTGAAAACTATGGTTTCCAGCCTGTTCAAGGATCTTTCAATGAAATCTAACTCTTTCAAATATGGTGAAGAGACATTAGCACATTACCTTTAGTCCCTCCAGGCAACCTCCTATTTTCCAATCCACTAGAGCTAAATCTTTTCTGGTTCTCCAACTCACACTCCATATTGGCTGTGTATCTTGCATCTAGTTCTCTGTTTAATCTGTAAACATACATCACATTTTAATGAGTCAACTTTTTCCTTCTTACGTTAGGACAAAAAAAAAGTCCTTATAATTAAAATACAAAGATCATCAATACATAAAAGGTAGCTCAATCCAGAAACAAACATTTTCAACTCATTAATTCTAAGTAAATTACTCATCTTTAGTAGGGAAAATTGAGAAAAATAATGATAAGTCAGCGTGCCAACTTTTCAAAATAACTGCATGAAAATATTCAAGCACAAAATAAATCAAAGTACATAGTATAGTCTGATTGTGACCCCTTTTTTGAAAGAATATCTCTCTCTTTCATCAAAAGAAAAAGAAATTCTGGAAGGAATAGAAGGACAAAATCAAGGGTAGAGAAGAAGGAGAAAAATACAAAGACTGAACATAGCAGAAAGAGCAGGACCGTTGAGATAAGTTTACAAACAAAAGGTCATCCTTCAAACACCCAAAAAGCTGCTAGAATTATTCATCAGATTCTTCCATGCATGCTGCATATCAGGAGTCTATGGAAAGACCATCTTGTAGAAAAGTTTTTCAGTGATCTCGCTGCATTCCAAGCCCAGATAAATTGGTTCTTGATGATTTGCAGGACTGCTGATTGAAGTCCAGGTTTCTGGACTTCACTTTCAGGTTTAGTTAAAATTTAGATGCTAGGACATCAAGGAACAGATTGCTCATTTTTACCTGTCACGGATATCCATACACCCCACAGAATACACTCACATTTCTTTAGACATGTTGGAGATGCCCACTTAATGTTTTGATCAAATATAGTTATCTGTTATGATAAATTCATTTCTACCATGCAATTGTCAATCAAAAGTATGAAATTAAAATCAGCCAACTCTATTCTGTCTTACAATGCAGTGCAATGAAGAGAGTAGAATTAAAGCCAGCTAAGTTACTACTGCTTAAAAAATTAGTGAAAACCTCAGATTCACAAATCAACAGGATTTATATATTCAATGAAACCTAAAGAAATTGCCTGTTATTTAATACTAAAATAAATACATTTAAGCACTAGTTCTCAAACTACTCCTCATTTAAGTTCTAGAGATGAGAACAGCATAATTTACTGGCCTATTTGCACATTAGCAGCCCATGGAAGGCTTTAACCACCATCCTTTGTTCCTGCATCATTGGGTTTCCTCAGCCTCCTGAGGTAGAAAATAAAATTTAAAATGTATAGTACAAGAAGATATTCCCTTAGATTTCTTTAAGAAGAAAAATTATATTAAAACAAAACCACCAAAGCAAGATGAGAACTATCAGTTTACAATTATCCTTTAGAGAAAAGATTGTGTTGTCTCACATTTTAGGACTTAAAAAATAAGGAAAATTAATGCCATGATCTCCAGTCATTTCTTGAAATTGAAACCTGGGGCTCCATTGGGGCTCTAGAGTTGTGAATAGTAAACCCTTCTGAAACAATTTGGAAGAGAGTCTTCCAGTAGAATTAACAGAGGTTTACAATCTCCAGCTCTTAGGGTATACAATTACTTCCCTGCAGAAATCTTAGAGGGACACCATTTTTGCAAACCAGAAAATAAACAATAGTTAAAAGGCAAAAGGAGTTCTTTCAGCTCCGCCTGAAGTGTGGCTCCTACACAAATCACAGCCAAGTAGCCCTACATTGGTTTAGATAGGTGGGATTTGGAGGTGTTCACATAACTTTACTGAACCTCCCACAATAGTGGTGACATTATGGTGTTCTCCAGTGTAACATTTTGTTTTTGTAAGATTATAATTTTTAAATTGTCCTTCATATTGTCTCACTAAAAAAAAGCAAAGCCTGCATTATTTACTTGTTCTATAAATATAGTTCTAATTAGAATTCCATCTGCATTTATGCTCTTGTAAAATTACACATAAATAAACACATTTGCTTTGTTTGTCACAAAACTCATTTTTAAATATTTAGAAGAAAAATTAAATAAATCCTTGTCCTTAAGAACTATTAAAAAACATATAGATCATGGTGCACAAATGAATGGGGACTTCAGAAAACACATGTCACCATATCAACTCATAAATATTTTGTGTGAGAAGTCATATAATATAACATTAAAGTATTAGAATTTTTAATTTCTCCCTGTCAATTCCATAATTAGAAGCTGAACTCACCAATCATTTCCACTGTGTACACAGTATTTCTAGTATAGCTTATTAGAGTAATGTGCCATTATATAATCACCATGTGCACCAATATGTAAATAATGCTTTGTAAGTCTTTTCACTCATCTTAATTAATTCAACGGCCATATTATAAAACACTTTAATTCTTTACCTTGACTACAAATAGAAAGGTATAATGAGCCTTCATGGTCTTGTCTTTATGAACTTGATTCACACATTATGATTATTTAAAAATACCTTTAGCTAAATACATTACAAGTTAGTTACATTAATTTGTCTACCCAATAGATGAGTTAAACTAAATAATTGATAACCCATGAATTTTCTTTTGAGAATAGATCTCAATCTATTATTTTATACAGGAGATGCCTGACTGCATCTTGTCTGTGTTCACTCTTGCCCTCTGGACACATACACACTAAATCTCTTCAGTGTCCTCAGGGCATCGGGCTAGTCACGTCTCCCCAAATCTGCCCTGATTCTCATGGATGCTGCCCTTCTAAACTGTTAAGGGGACCCCAGCATGCCTTATGCCTAAAACTATGCAAATTATATAATAATTAACTATTGTTACAGAAAGTAGAGACTAAGCCCTGAGTCGATACACCCTTGAAGGTAAGTTTAAATTTGCAGCTGGGGGAAGAGATACACAGTTAAAGGACAAAGGTTTAGAATATGGAGTATATTGAAAAATAAGGACAAACATCTCTGCATTTCAAGGGCAAGTACTAAACCTCTCTACCTCAGAAAAACTTTAGTTTGTTAGGTAGAAAAAGAATTCCCAACTACAGTACCCTTTACACTGGCTACGGCTTCACCATTTTTCTTTTCTTTTTTTTTTTTTTTGAGTTGGAGTCTCACTCTGTCGCCCAGACTGGAGTGCAGTGGCCGCTCCCGGCCACCGCAGCCTCGACCAGCTGGGCTCCGGCGATCCTTCCACCTCAGCCTTCCAAGTAGCTGGAACTACAGGCACGCGCTACCACGCCCGGCTGATTTTTTTTTGATTTATTGTAGAGATGAGGTCTCACTTGCCCAGGCGGGTCTCGAACCCGCGGGCTCAGGCAATCCACTCACCTCAGCCTCCCAAAGGCGCAGGATTACAGGCTGAGCCACCGAGCCCGGCCATTTTTCTTATAGTTGGCTTT
>CAUYQG010043535.1:0-37985 GCA_963574415.1 Tarsius wallacei | reverse complement strand
TCCGAGTAGCCGGAATTACAGGCATGCACTACCATGCCCAGCTGATTTTTTGATTTATTGTAGAGATGAGGTCTCGCCAAGTTGCCCAGGCGGGTCTCGAACCCGCGGGCTCAGGCAATCCACTCACCTCAGCCTCCCAAAGGCGCGGGATTACAGGCTGAGCCACCAAGCCCGGCTGAGACTTCATCTCTTTAAAAAAAAAAAATTAACTGGGCATGGTGGCACATGCCTGTAATCCCAGCTACTTAGGAGGCTGAGGTGGAAGGATCACCTGGGCCCAGGAGGTCGAAGCTGTGGTGAGCCCTAATTTTGCCACTGCACTCCAGCCTGAGCAATAGAGTAAGACCTCAATTCAAAAGGAAGAAAGGAAGGAAGGAAGGAAAGGAGGGAAGGAGGGAGGGAGGAAGAGAGAAAGGGAAGGTACTGCCTGCATTGAAAATTCCCCGTCTGCTCGTAAGGATGTTAGAAATTAGAGTGGAAAATTAGAAACATGCCACAGAAAAATTTAGATAAAGTCAAGTTGGAGAAGAGATATAAATGAAGATGGATCATTTTGCTTATTGTTTAAGGAAAGGAGTTTCTAGAAAATTAAAATAATTGTAGGCTCTCTCACCCCCAGCACTAAACTCTATTTGTTGGAAAAGATATCACTCTTCCATTAGTGAATTTGTTCTTTCCACGGAACTGAAATGTGCAGGACTTAGAAGAAGGTGTCCTATCTAGGCCTCTTTCCCTGTTTTTACACTTCATCATAGCCAGAAGGACCCAAAATGATAGCCCTTGTTTTGAGTAATGGGAATATTGGCTCCAGAATATGCTAAGCCAAGTGTTGTTTGTCCTTTTTTTTTTTTTTCTCTTGTTCTCTTGCCCAGGCTGGAGTGCAGTGGTGTGATCATGGCTCACTACAGCCATGGGTTCAAGCAATCATTTCACCTCAGCCTCCCACTTATATAGGATTATAGGCACGCATCACTACATCCAGCTAATATTTTAATTTTTTGTAGTAATGGGGATCTTGCTATGTTGTCCAGGCCAGTCTCAAACTCCTGACCTCAGGCAATCTTCTTGCTTCAGCCTCCTGAGCTTCTGGGGTTACAGGCATAATCCACTGTGCCTGGCCCTATGTCCTATTTTTAGCATTTCATTTTGTCAGAGTCTCTCCAAAAGCAGGGAGTGAGAGAGAGACCCCACCTATGTTGTTTTCATTGCTCATTTTCCTTTAGAAATCCTCCAGAATTGGCCAAGCATGGCTTCCTTCATAGAGTGGGACCATTTACTCCAAATGGAAGGACCATTGTGCTCTGTCTGAGGCAAGTTGCAGAGACATAGCCAAGAAAGGCGTCCCGTCCAACAGATGGCAGGATTCATTTCTAGTTGAGTTCTTATAGTAATTAAGAATTAATCAATCTGGTTCTTATATTAATTAAATATGAGCTACACAGGGCTCTTTGAATGTAAGGCTTGGGAGGAAATAACTCTTTTTTTAAACAACCTACAAAGACTACCAAGTCAATGTGTAATATCAGTTACTATTATTGGTACATAATATATTATATCTTTTATCTCCCACATCAGTTTTACAAGGATGGTTTTGGGGGTCTTATTTTACAGAGGAAAACACTGAGGATCAGAAGACTCAACTAAATTGCCCAGTCAATAGTTAATTAGTGAAAAAACAATGATTTGAATTCCATTTTTATCTGGCTCCCAAACCTCTGTTCTGTTCTACCCAGAGATAAGGAAGGCCTTGCTGCTGGTGATAGAGCAGTGGGTCAAGTTTTGCACCCACCGTCTGGGCCTCAGACTCCCTGCAGCTCAGTCACGATGGAAAGCTGGGTCACTTATTTAACCTTTCAAGTCTTGGTTTGCCCAGGTGAAAAATGGAGGTAGCAGTCCCAACTCACTCAGGTTATTGCAAGGCTCAGATGCGATGGCATATTAATGTCCTTCTGTCTCACAGCTATTACTTATTTTTTTGTTTGTCCACAGACACACTGTGGCTCATCTTGAAGTAAAAAGCCCAACCCACCATCATTAGGGAGGAACTTTGAAATGGACGTTCACTGCTTTTCCGTTAGGACCAAAAGACTTATCTTCCCTGGGAGTTTTTGTGTTCCTGGCCAAAGACATAACTCCAGAGTAAATTAAACGTTGACTGTCTCTCATGCAAATGGCAACCCCTACCAGTGCCAGAATTCTGGCTTTTTGGTAGAATTAAATATTGCATCTTTCACTGTTGTTGAGAAGGATTTGATTTGGCCTTTAGAAGGCACTTCTCAGGAGATGAGAAGTTTCTTCCACAAACCCTGCATTTGTTGGATCAAGGCTATGCACTGCATTGCTGATGGAAGGCCCACTGGTCGGATTCAGAGATGTCAGTGTATTCTTTTATTCTGATTACCTGAAAGGAAGGCCTGGGTCAGGACTCAGTTCCTTGGATTAGTCCTTTCGAACAGAGAGAAAGTATAAGGTCCTAGAAAGGTATAGTCTTTTGCTATAAATCCCAACTTGAGAAATATGAGATTCACAGTTCACCACACAGACCAGTCTGTAGAGGGGGTGTCATTGAGAGGGTTGTCAGATAAAATGCAGGCCCAACCTTGACCGAGACATACTGAGGGTAAAGCATTATTCCAATTTAACTGTATTTCCTGTATTTTTATTTGCGGAATCTGGCGACCTTAGCCACTTAAGCACCTACATGCTGTGCAGCAAGTCAGAAAAGTCAAGTTCTAGGGCGTCTCCCAAGGGGTGGAGCTGGAATCAGACAACCTAGGTTCAAACTTGACTTTGCCACCAGCTGTGCGCTTGGGCAAGTTGAGGATTTCTGCTAAATGTCTATTTCCTTGTCGCCTCAATGGGTGTAAGAAAAGAATTTGCTTCCTGGGATGATCCTGGGGACTCCATGTAGTCGGCAAATACATGTTGAGCGCTTAGATGCCTCTGCACCATCTCAGCTCTGGCAGACGTGATCTCTGCCACCATACTGAGTGGTGATGGGTCTAATAACAAAAAAGAAATGTAAGGTGGTAATAAATGCAAGAAGGCGTGCAGCGGGGTGAAGTGTGGGGGTATATTATTTCTCTGAAGGTTTATTTTTCTGGTGAGGTGACAGCAGAGACACAAATGTCATGGGGTACTGAGTGCATGGCCATCTGAGAGAAGCACATTCCAGGTAAAGGAAGCAGCCAGCGCTCAGGCCCTGACTGGCAGTGAAGCCTCCATGATGTGCTTAGAAGCAGCAGGAACCCACTGAAATCGCAGAAGAGTAAGAAGACTATGGTCCAGCCTGGGCAGCTTGGCAATACCTCGTCTCTACAATAAGTCAAAAAATGAGCTGGGCATGGTGGTATGTCTGTAGTTCTAGCTACTGGGAAGGCTGAGGCAGAAGGATCACCTGAGCCCAGTGGGTCGAGACTGTGGTGGCTGTGAGCGTGTCACTGCACTCCAATCTGAGCGACAGAGTGAGGCTCCTACTCAAACAAAAAGAAGACAGGGGTGATGGATGACTGGAGAAGTCACCGCGAAAGGTGAGGCGAACATATAGGGTGCACAAGCCTTGGAATTTTACCCCAAGTGAGAAGAAATGCCATCAGAGTTTTGAGCAAAGGAGTAAAGAAGGACCTCTCTGCTGCTTGGGGGAAAAGAAAGGTTAACTTCATCTAGGAAGCAAGGAGAGTCTATTATAAGAGAGGATGGTGATTAAAAGTGGAGGTGGGGAAAGTGATTGGGCTCCCAGAGAACAGGTGTTGATAGAGAGGGCTGATGATTCCCTTGATAAGGATAGCATTATCCAGCCCTTCTTCCTGGTGAACTTGATGGCTTGAGGAAGACACACTTGACTTTGAAATTGTGTTCAACTTCTGAGATGCATGAGAATTTGCAGATATTTCTTTATGGTCCCTACGTGGCTTCAAAACAGTAAATGAATGTACAGCCTGGAATGGCTGTCGTGTGGCAAGTCTTTTTAATGCTTCTGTTAACATACCCATGTGACCATTACACAGATCAGAAGATAGAACATCGCCAGCAACCTGGAAGTGCCCCTGTGCTTCTTTCCTGTTACTGTCTATTGACCAAGGCTAATAAATCTCCAGACTTTTGAAACCATAGATTAGGTTTTGCCTGTCTTGAAACGTCATATAAATGAAATTATATAAAGTACACTCTCTTGGTTCTGGCTTATTTTGCTCAGTGTTGTGATTGTGAGATTTAAACAGATTGTTCTCTTCATTGTTGCATCGTAATCCACTGTATGACTATGCCACAATGTATTTAACTACTCTGTTGCTAATGAGCGGTAGAGTGGTTACTTGCTTTTTTGGCTTATAGTGTCACTATTAATATTGTGGTATATCTATTTGGGTTAAAAAAATTATACACTTTTCTTTGCTGTATCTACTTAGTAGTAGAATTCCTGGGTCATAGGAATATATCTTTTCAGAATCAGTAGATACTGCCAGACAGATTTTCAAAATGGTTGGACCAGCTGATACTCTGACCAGCAGTATATGAAAATTTTGGCTGCACTGTATTCTTGTCAGCACGTGATATTGCCTGTGAATTTTTCCTTTATCCTTTAAATGGGTTTAACCATTGTAGTTACTGTTTCCACGGGTTAAGCTTCATGCTGTATGCAGAATTTCTTTCTTTTTTGTTGGCATCACTTAAAGATATAACACCCTATACGTTATTTCTTCTCCCTTCAGATAGGAGAGTCATTTGTCTTTTGAAATTTAGTTCTGCAGACATTTAGGTAATGCTGGACATTTTGAATCCTTGAAGAGGTGTCGAGCTCTCTGTGTCTGCCATCCAGAGATGCACAGCATGAATTCTGGACCAGGTGAACAAATGCCGTTGACCTAGCAGTCAGGAGTAGGGAGCCTCACATAAGGTTGGAGGCTTCTTCCAACCTCTTAGTCTAACTGTCATCCTCAGGTGAGATCCTTCCTTTCTTCTTTTTAAGAAAATTCTTCATTTGAAGCATTTTTTCACACAGAAATAGCCTTATCTTGCCCTTCTTCTTGATGAACTTGATGACTTGAGGAAGACACATTTGACCTTGAAACAGTGTTCAACTGCTGAGATGCGTGAGAATTTTCAGATATTTGTGGTCACTAGATGGCTTTACAATGGTAAATAAATGAGCAGTCTAGGATGCCTGTCATGTGACAGGTCGTTTCTTTTTTTATATTTTATATATTTTTTGTTTTTATATTTTATAGTATTTTCTTATAGCGATATGGGGTACAAGTCAGGTTTAACTACACTAGAAGGCTGCATGCAGGTGAAGTTTGAGCCTCCAACTAGCCCTCCCTCCCCCTGGTACAGGACCAGGTCTGCTTTGTGTTGTTACATGCCCAACTCTTCTTCCCCTGGCAGTGCCCAGTGACTGCCGATCCCTCCTTTGTGCTAACATGATCTGTGTTCAGGGCCCACTTATGAGTGAGAACATGTGGTAATTAGTTCTTCGTTTCTGTGACAGATCACTTAGTATGATGGTCTCCAATTCCATCCAGTTTGCTGCAAAGTCCATGATTTTGTTCTTTATGGCTGCATAATACTCCATCGTGAATATGTACCCCATTTTCTTTATCTGGTTCACTTTTGATGGGCAGCGGGGTTGGTTCCATGTTTTTACTATTGTGAATAGTGCGGCTATAAACATGCGTGGGCAGGTGTCTTTTTTGTACAATGATTTATGTTCCTCCAGCATATTTCCAGGAAAGGTATTGCTGGATCGTATGGAAGGTCAATTTTTAGTTCTTTTAGGAATTGCCACACTGCTTTCCTTAGAGGCTGAACTAGTCTGCATTCCCACCAATAGTATAGAAGCATTCCTGTTTCTCCACATTCTCTCTGGCATCTATTTTTTTTTATTTATTTATTGATGAAAGTCATCCTTCCTGAAGTTACGTGGTATCTCATTGTGGTTTCAATTTGCATTTCTCTGATGATTAGTAAGTCATTTCTGATACATCTCCAGAGTGTGTGTGTCAGCCATTCTGCAGCCATGATGCTGTGTACTCTAGCACATTTTTCCCACAAATGTCAACATTGCTCCTTTACAGAAATTTGGAACTATCCGGGCAGACTTGATTGAACAGATGAGATTCAAACAGAGGCTGAAAGTGATCCAGACGCTGGAGGATACCACGAAGCGCAACGTGGTGAGTCCTTTGCGAAGCTGCAGGCTGCCTGTGGCTCATCTCTCACTCACACTCCTGCCGGCTGTGCCTTCCTGCTGGACAGAACCGAGGATGATTCAAAAGAAGAAAATCAGAAACTTTCCCCGCATGACCCCTCTTTTGAGTCTGTGAAATTCATTGTGCTTACTATTTTTTATAGGTGCGAACCATTGTGACAGAAACTTCCTTTACCATGGATGAGCTGGAGGAACTTTATGCGCTTTTCAAGGTGCGTTTCAAGGAAATCAGTGGCCATTTCGAGGAGTAAAAGAGTTCGCTCTAATCATTTAGTTAGTTCTCGATTTTTCTGTTAAATTGCTAAGGGATCACATGAGTCTCCCCATGCGTAAATCAGAGTATAGGGCTGAGAATACAAAGTGGAGTACTTAATATGAAAAATAAACATTCTTACAATGAATCTAAGTTGACGTTCAGCTCCCTTGCGCTCCATATAATATCCTAGCTGTTTCTGGACCAAGAAAATTGGTTACTGCTTCATAATATTTGTTAGAACAATAGCAATCGAGTTTAAAGTCTGCCTGAAATTCTTGTAAATTGCAATTTCCTATACCTCATTAAGCTGTAAAACACCCCTAAGAAGAGATCATGTGTAGCTAGAATAAGAATAATGCCGTTTCGGGGTCTAAGAATAAGTATACTTGGTTAAATATCTGTGAATTCCATTTCCTAATTCACACCTTGATCCTTAATAAGAAACTATGATATTAGTAACATCTAATTTTTCTTCTAGAGAAAAACATTTTGTCGCAGCTATCATGATCAACATCATAGGTTAAAATGTGATAATTGTCAGGAAAAAATGTTTAAAAGATGCCTTTTATGCAGGTACCAATTTCAGTACATTCTCTAATTATTATCAGAATTAAATTTGGCTGTTTTGAGCACTGCAAAGATAGTCCAAGAGGAATTAAGAAGAAACAAGCATAAGAATTAGTCGAACACTAATAGTTCTTTTTTTTTTTTTTTTTTTTTTTTTTTTTTTTTGTTTGGTTGTAAATATTTTGCCCAGGCTGGAGTGCAGTAGCACACTCCCGGCCACCACAGCCTCGACCTGCTGGGCTCCGGTGATCCTTCCACCTCAGCCTTCCAAGTAGCCACAACTACAGGCGCGCGCTACCATGCCCGGCTAATTTTTTTGATTTATTGTAGAGATGAGGTCTTGCCAAGTTGCCCAGGCGGGTCTCAAACCTGCGGGCTCAGGCAATTCATTCACCTCAGCCTCCCAAAGCACGGGATTACAGGCCGAGCCACTGAGCCTGGCACTAATAGTTCTTACAAACAGAGAAGGTGACAATTTACAAGTGATCTTGCTAATATGCCTGCTTGCCTGTTGGCCACTAGAGGACACCACCACCATTTTATTTATCTTTATTTCACTAGTGCCTGGTAACATGTACTAATATTAGAGTCTCTCCCTTAGCAGGTGTTCCAAACATGTATACTGAATTCGTAGATAAATTAGTGATTAATTCTCAGTGTAGCACAGTCCCTGTGTTCTTTTTTTAAACACTTTCTATAGAAACAGGATCTCGCTCTATTGCCCAGGCTGGTCTCGAACTCCCGGCCTCAAACGAGCCTCCCACCTTGGCCTCCCAAAGCACTGGGATTACAGACATGAGCCACCACACCCAGCCCCTGCATTCTTCTGATGAGGAAAGCGAGGCTGAGAGAGATAGAGGCACTCTCAGTTTCCTTGCTGGTTGGTGGTGAACCTTGGGCAGCAGCATTACCAACAGAGCGGATGGCAGTGCCCACCAGCCTCCATCCTGGAGTCTCTGTGGTGTGCCAGCTTGTGAATCTTTTATTCATACAGGTTAAGCACCGATAGCTAATTGCTCACTGTAAGTTACTCGCTATAAGTTAGTTATCCACAAGGATGGGGTCCGTCTGTTTCAAAAAGGAAAAAGCAATGATCTAACCGAGATCAGGTTTGAAAGTGATGCTGGGGACCAGAAGAAATCTTCTTCATGGGGCATGGGGGATGGGGCCAGATTCTGGGGGAGCAAAACTGTAGTGGGATTAGCCACTGGAGGGAGCAAGACCACGGACAGATTAGAGAAGGGACTATGATAGTGGACAGAGGCAGCTGACTCTGGGGACGTTAGGAGGAGAGGAGGACCAGGGCTGGTTGTCAGAAGTCCTGGATCCAAGGTCACTGAGGCCATGTCTTCCCTGGGCACTGCTGCACTCGGTACCAGGTGTGTCATTTGAACCCTGCGAATATGCTGAAGAAAGCTAGCTTTTCTTATACCCCAAACCTGGCCCTAAGGGTGAATAGACAAACACAAGTTTTCTAACTCAACTGAGCAGCCCAAAAGAACCCAAAACCCGTGGTTGGCGTCAGGGATGGGAAGCGGTCTCTGGTACTGTGGAATCCAAATATAAAACTTCAGCTATGGCCTCTTCCTTGCATCTTTGGAACTCCTTGATGGACTTTTTAATTTGTTTTCACAAACATTTATGGTGTCCTTTCTGTGTGTCGGTCACCCCGCCAGACTCTACTACTTTAAAAAGTCAATTTCTGGGCATTTCCTGGAGATATACAAAGAAATGATACAATTTCCCTCCTCAGGAGCTGACTCCGTGGGTATGGGGGTGAAATGGGGGAAAGGTGAAAGAACTCTCCTGAGGGAGATTTGGTGGACACTGTGGTCCAGGCTCCTTTGTCTTAGTTTTTCTTGAACTCCTTCCAAATTAGTTCTTCTGTTTCCATCTCTGGACTCCTAGCCCCAGTGATGGACTGTGAGGCCTTCTCCGGAAACAAGAAGGACGATCTAAAGAGCTTCTTTGCCCCTGGGAGTTGAGAGCCCCATGAGGGTGCCTGCACCCACACTCAGGCCTGCTCCAAAGTGATGTGGGGAACGAGTAGCTTAGTTAGGAGGAGATGCTTTGGGTAACCTTGATCAGTGGGTGTAGCTCAGGTAAAGGAGACCCCTCCCAGGGACGTGGCACCAACACCCACCTGCCCACAGAGGGTTGCTGAGCTCCACCCGTGCCCATTCAG
Source organism: Tarsius wallacei (assembly GCA_963574415.1). NCBI lineage: Eukaryota > Metazoa > Chordata > Mammalia > Primates > Tarsiidae > Tarsius > Tarsius wallacei. Next base: position 28,772 of record CAUYQG010043535.1, on the reverse strand, counting down.
AGTACAGCTCAACCCAGCAGACTGCTCTGACCTCAGCCTCAGTCTCCCTCCCACTGCCATCTTGTGTCCTCTGCCCTGCAGCTAGGAGTGCAGTCCTGAGCCCCTGGGAACTTTGACTCAGCTGCCTTTCTTCTGCCAAGGCTGTGTTGCAAATCACCTGTCTCTCCTTCCTCTCTTCCCTTCTCCCATGCCTCTTTTTAGCTTACTCACTACGATTCCCAGTACACGATTGTGATAAAGACATCAGTCTCCTTGGCTCCTTTTCCAAGTGAGAGCAAAAATGAAGTACAACGTACTCACAGTTGGCTTCCCCCTTTTTTCAGAGCTAACAGGCAAAGGAGAAAGATTTTCTTTTTTCTTTTTTTTTTTTTGAGTTGAAGTCTCACTCTGTCACCGAGGCTGGAGTACAGTGGCACATTCACAGCCACCCCAGCGTTGACCTGCTAGGCTCCGGCGATCCTTCCACCTCAGCCTTCCAGGTAGCCACAGGTGCACGCTACTATGCTGGGCTAATTTTTTATTTTATTTATAGTAGAGACAAGGTCTCGCCAAGTGGTCCAGGCTGGTCTTGAACCCGCGGACTCAGGCAATCCATTCGCCTCGGCTGCCCAAAGTGCTGGGTTTACAGGCTGAGCTACCCCGAGCCTGGCCAAGAAAGATTTTCAAAGCTGCTTTTTCCCACTGCAGTATTTGTACGTGCTTATAGTTAAATACTCAGAAGATATAGTAGGGAAAGAAAGTCTTCCCATCCATGTTCCTCTTGTCTCCCCCACCTGCTGTCCAAGCTACCTATAAATGCCTATGTGCGAGGGAGGGTGTTCTGCCTTTTTTTTTTTTTGAGTTGGGCTCTCACTCTGTTGCCCAGGCTTGAGTGCATTGGCACCATCATGGCTCACCACAGCCTCGACCTTCTGGGCTTAGGCAATCCTTTGGCCTCAGCCTCCCAAGTAGCTGGGACATGCCACTACACCTGGCTTTTTTTGTTTGTTTCTAATTTTCTGTAGAGATGAAGCCTTACTGTGTTGTCCAGGCTGGTGTTGAACTCCTAGACTCAAGCCATCCTCTCTCCTCGACCTCCCAAAGTGCTAGGATTACAGGCATTAGCCATCATGCCCAGCCTTCCAGACCTTTTTAATGCATGCTTTATTTGTATGGTTTTCCTAACATGGGCTTGTATTTCTGCCAGAGTCCATGGGACCTCACGAATGAAGAGACTGCCTTGTTTCCAAGGACAGAACAGAAAGCCCTTTGCTGGATCCAGTTCTCTGTTCTGCTTACCATAATTGTTTCTCTACTCTTCATTTTTCTAGAGCTACTTGCGGATATATGAAATAGAATGACCACAGGCTTGTAGGGTGACTACTGTGTGACTATAATACTTATGTGGCTTGGGCAACCAGGGAAGCATGGAGTTATATGTAATACATAGGACACTGAAGGGAGAGATAGAACTTGCAAAATACCATCACAATTCTACTTTAACTAACTGGTTGGGTTGGCCTTGTGTGGCCCACATAACGTCTGGACTTCACCATCATCACCTGGAAAACAGGGTGGACGCATTGCCTAAATTCCAGATCTTTGTCAGGTTAGCACTCTGTTTATTCTGTTTTATGTTAAAAAATATTTATCTTTATAGGAATTATTTCTAAAATGTCTGTGAATGTATACGTAAGAAGGGGGAGAACAGGGACGTTCCCTTTCTTTCTTCACCTACGTCCAGTCATTGAGCTGTGTCTTTCATGCCAGATGTAAGCTGCAGAAATGGCTGGAATGGAGTTGGTGGAGGGCTGGTTAAGTGGAGATATGAGGGGAACCCCAAAATACCCAGAATTTATTTATTAGAAATCGTGTATGTATTCTCACGTTTACACTTCAGTCATCCTCAAAGCACTCTCCATCTGGTGAGGTACTTGTTTCACTGCTCAAAACAGTTTTTGAACTTGTCCACTTGGATGCCCTTTAGGGCTTCTGCCATTTTTTGTTGTACTTCTTCCACATTGGCAAAACATTTCCCTTTGAGAACTTTTTTCATTGGGGAAACAAAAAACCGAACAAACAAACACCTCGCTCAATGTGAGATTAGCTGAATAGGGAAGGTGGCATGGGAATCATGGTGGTTTTGGTCAAAAATGACGGAACACTCAGTGTGGTATGGGCAGGTGCGCTCGTAAATCACCCATCATGAAATGGGCAAACACGTTAAAAGACTCTCAAAAAAAAATTAACTGAAGACAAACACAGCCTCTCACAACAACGCTTGCTTGTACACTGATGCCAATGGGTTCCTAGAACTCTCACCTAGTGGGGGAAGCCTGTACTACCAAGAGACCACGCTCCAAAGGATAATTCTGGTTTTTTGGGAGTCCTGCCTCGTGTATATGGAGCAAGGAGGCCGAGGGGCCCTGAGGCCAGAGCCCAGCCCCAGGGGATGCTCATGGGTGGCCTAAAAAGCCCTTTTCGGAACTGAAGAGCGAGCCCTTTCTTCTAGGTATTTGCTGCGAGAGAAAGTCCTCCCACGATCATTCATTCTTTCTCTTTCAGGCAGAGCATCTCACCAGCTGCTACTGGGGCGGAAGCAGCAACGCACTGGACCGGCACGACCCCAGCCTGCCCTACCTCGAGCAGTATCGCATTGACTTTGAGCAGTTCAAGGGCATGTTCGCTCTGCTCTTTCCCTGGGCGTGTGGAACTCACTCTGACATTCTGGCTTCCCGCTTGTTCCAGTTATTAGATGAAAATGGAGACTCTCTGATTAACTTCCGGGAGTTTGTCTCTGGGCTAAGTAAGGATGTGGTATTATTGCATGAGTCGGGACAGGACGATGGGGTGGTGACCCTGGGGTTCTGCGGTGCCATCCTCAGGGCCACAGCCCTGTGCCGCTTCCCACAGCCCTAGGGGGCACAGAAGCACTTAGGAAGGTTTGCAAACTGATTATAAAACTTGATTCTAGTTAATGAATATATTATATGGATAAAGCCTTGGTTTCCACATCAGACAGGCCTTGTCACTAGTTAAAAATACATTATGAGAGAATTCACAAGACAGTAAAATGCCAGCGTCAACATTGAAACCACAGACTATGATGGCTTTACAAGAGCAAAAGAAATAAAAGAAATATTTGGGTGGAGGATTGCCTTTCTTTGACCAAAAAAATTATATATATTGTATAATTTAATATATAATTTTATTATTTATAATTTCATAGCATTTCATAATTTTTTTGAGGCAGGGTCTCACTCTGTTACCCAGACTGCAGTGCAGTGGCACAATCACAGTTCACCATAACCTCAGCCTCCTGGGCTCAGGTGATCTTTCTACCTCAGCCTCCCAAATATCTGGGACTGTAGGTGCACATCACCCCATCTGGGTAATTTTTTCATTTTTTTGTGGAGACAAAGTCTCCCTATATTGCCCAGGCTGATCTCGAATTCTTGGACTCAAGCTATCCTCCTGCCTCAGCCTCCCAAAGTGTTGGGATTACATGCATGAGCCTGACCCTCATACTGTTTTTAATAAAGCACTGAGAAACCACAGCAGCTCTGCAGAGTAAATGGAAGCCTTTTCTCTCCTGTTTGTGGGGCGGAAGAACTGCCTGGCAGGGGCACACTCACCCCTCGTCCAGCAGCAAGGGGGCAGCTGCCTGGCAGCTCACTGTCTGCCTTGCTTTCTCCCTCATCAGGTGGGCCAAGCTCTACTACGATGTGGCTTTTACGTCCAGTTATCAACTGTCTCGTTCTGTTGATAACTGGACATAGAAGCCACATCGTAGTAGAGTTTGGCCCACCTGATGTGAGGCTGTGGATGTAGCAGGCATTGCACCAGGATGAGGGAAGAAGGAACTTCTCTTTTTTTAATTCAAAAGGTGCCACTCGGTGACCTGAGGGCATATACTTAAAATGTCCCCAAGGAAAGATACAACATCGGGCCTAGAGCCAACAATATTTCCCAAGAGCGCGCTTCATCTGTAAGAGTGATACCTGTAAGCCATAAAGGTCAGAGGAACCTGATGGTTTTTAAAAAAGGGAAGAGATGTAGGTGAGATCTTCGTAGGTCAGAACGAAAATTGTCTAAAGCACTCACCTGTATGCTTAAAAGGGGGCGGGAAGAACAGGATTTCAGTGAGTGCAGATCCTGCTCTGACACATTAACACTTGAGCTGTATAACTGAATCTAAACAACAGCTCTTTGGAGTAATAATAATTAGTAACATTCATACAACATTTATTCTGTGCCAGGCACCACCCTAATGCGCTTTATGTTTACAATTTCTGTGAACTTAATTTGCCTAAGGACACACAAAGTTTGTGTTTGAACCCAGGTACCCTGGAGGCACAGTTTGTGCTGTTATTGTTGTTGTTATTATTATTATTATTACTACTATTTTGAGTTGGAATCTCACTCTACCACCCAGGTAGACTCACTGCACAACTCACTGCAGCCTCAACCTCCTTGGACACTAGCAGTCCTTCTTCCCAGCGTCCCAAGTAGCTGAGACTACAGGTGCGCACCACCATGCCCGGCTAATATTTTTCTATTTTTTGTAGATATGAGGTCTGGCTATGTTGCCTAGGTTGGTCTCAAACTCCTGGGTTCAAATGATCCTCTCACCCCAGCCTCCCAAAGTGCTGGGATTACAGGTGTGAGCCACCGTGCCTGGCCTGTGCTGTTACAATTATGCTTCATGAATCTACCTGCTTACTGCTATTGTCTCCATTTTCAGATAAAGAAATAGAAGCTCAGAGAAGTTGCTGGAATATTCATCTTTAGCCAATCAATAAATAACTGTCAGGGAACTGAACTGAGAGGCACAGTTAGAGCTGGACCCAGGATTCAAGCGAGGGCTGTCTGCTTAGAAATTTTGTCCTTGTCTCACTTCTCTATGCTGAGGATAGAAAATGGGCATTTCTTTAGGAGGAGAGAGGTAGCATTAATTTTTAATTATATAAGCAATACATAAGTACATTCTGCTTTTTTAAAAAAGTGAAGCAAAACAGACAATACTGAAGACCCCTTTGACCCTATGCTAATCGTTTCTGTTTTCTAGGTAACCACTAATTATCATATTGGGTCTATCAAAAAGGAAGTTTAAAAAATTATCTTTGGACAGGAATAAGGAGGGGGAAAAAGAAATGGGTTCCACACACAGAATGTGACAGAAATAAATACAAATATTTTATTTTCTAAAATCCAATCAGCTCCAGTAAGGAGCATACTCATCAAAATCTTAAGAAAAGAAAGAAAAGCTTGAAGTCTAGGATAGAGAACATTGGAAAAGGGTTTTTAGACTTTCAAAAATACAGCTGAGTCCCTAGGCAAAGTAAACAACAACGTAGATCACTTAGAGAACTCTCAAATGCAATTGCAGAGCTTTGTCAGTTGTATTGGTCAATTAGAGGCAGGTAGGGCAGAGATAAGAAATTCTGAGTATAAAGAAACTCCAAAATGAATTTCGAAAAGGATGCATCAGTCATTGTAATGTCAATCCCCTGAAAGATTTATCTAGAAATCACTGAATAGATCGATGGTCTATGTGGAATTGGAAATGAGGGATTACTGTCAGAAGCCATAAATTAGCTGTGTCGCCTTTGCTGGTAGCATGGCTGAAAGTTAGAGTCCATAAACATATCGTGAGTCATGACGCAGCTGGTCACCAAAGAAATAACTCATCATAGATGGAAAAGGAGAAAGTATATGGAACAGTGATTGCATAACTGAACACTGCACCCATAGAGTCATGGGTAATAAGTCAATTTCAACTGAGAGAGAGTTCACTAGTACCTAGGCCCAGTATTCAATCTCTTTGTGATGGCATCCTTATTTGCAAAATAGAGTGATCATCAGGACTAAATGAAACCGTACAGGAAAGTTCCTAGAAGAGTATCTGGCTGAAAGACTTAGTATTATTTTCACTGTGATTACTATTCATCCCCCGCACCAGACTTAGGAGGTGGCTTGAACCAAGACAGTAGAGAAGGCATACTAACCAAATGGGCAGAGAGAGACAACCAGTATGTTAGATGACACAAACATGATTTTAGACATTATGATAGGTGGGGCTGGGCATGGTGGCTCATGACTGTAAACCCAGCGCTTTGGGGAGGCTGAGGCAGGAGGATCACTTGAGGCCAGGAGTTCAAAACCAACCTGGTTAACTTTCTCTACAAAAAATAAAACATTTTCAAATTATGATAAATGGAAATAATTGTTCAAAAAACTTGATGGTGATAAGTCAGAAGTCCTAAATTTAAAGAAATAATTGTTAAAGAACTAGCTAGGATGTCTACATATAGTATAATAGTGGTTTCCAGCATGGCAACTAGAGCCAGGCAAATCTAGGTTCAAATCCTGGGCCTGCCCGTTACTAGCTTATGACCTTGAGCAAGTTACTTGTGTCAATAAGCCAGACGTTTCTTATCTATAAAATGGGGATAATATCTATGTCCATCTTACAGAATTGTGATGAGACAAAAGTGGCCAAATACATGGAAAGCAGTTGGCATTGGGCTTAATACAGAGTGAACGGTTGATAAATGTCTGCCATTATTTTGATGGTTAGCATAATTAGTCATGTGCAACATCTAGGACTTAAGGTAATGGTGTGGTCCATATGAAACTCCAGGGTGAGAGTGTAAAAAGTTGAATGTGCACTTGGGTGGTACTAAAAGTCAAAAAAGAAGAGTCAGGAACAGTTCTCTAATCCCTGAAATCCCAAGAGGCTTCCGGAATTCTGTCCAAAGAGATAGTGACTGAGAAATTAACACAAGGTGGATGTGGAGAAGGATGGGAAAGGGTATACAAGCCATGTCATGTGAGACAGTTGAAAAATTTGGAGAGGTGTAACCTGGAAAGATAAAGTCCCAAAAAGATAAGCTTGAGGGAGTCCTTAAAATCTGAAAGACTGTTCTGTGGGAGAGGCGAGACACCCTTTCTGTTGTGCTTTAAAGAGTACGATAAGAGGAAGAGGAGTCATTCTAAACGGTTTTTGAATCATGGATTTTGAGATCTGATAAAGACTATGGATATTTTCTTCTAAAAAACTGACATAAGCAAAATTTTACACTTTATGGGGCTCATAGACTTCACAAAGTTGAAACTACAGGATAAGAATCTTTGGGCTAGAGTAAAAATTACAGAAGAGCTTTCAGTGCTTAGAGACTGCGTCTGTGGAATGAGAGGTCTTTGGTTGTAATAACTTCTCTGTCTTTGAGGATGTCTAGCAGATGGTAGTATGAGAGGAGGTTCCTACGTTAAGTCAAGGGTCGTCCAGGGTAACTTCTAAGGTCCCCTTCAACCCAAGATTCTATGATTCCTCTTTTCCTTTTTCTAACTCTGCTTCATCTTTAACTGGCTGCTTTGAGAATATACATTTACAAAAAATGTCCTGATTCTAAGAATAAATATGGACTTTGAAAGAAAAGTAACAGGATTCTTTTGAATGGTGATATAATGACAGATAGGTCAGAACAAATGTAAATGAAGAAACATTTAGACGCTCAAAAGCAACTAAAAAGGATTTCTAAAATGAGTAATTTGAAGTGATCGCAAACATATTTTGAGGTTATTTCTGGACTCTACTGATTATTCAGGACGCTGTGGCTCAGTCACATTTAATGGAGTCCTAACATCAAGATCCCTGGCAGAATCTTCTATTATTTCATCTTACAGAAGGGAAACCAAGGTGCAGAGAGGTTAATTCTTCAAAGCCTTTGTAACCAAACATCCTGGTTCCAGAGCTCTTAACCCAAATATGTCCTGGCTAGACCTTTTGTTGCACAATGTCTTAGTTTGAATTTGTAAGAAGTAGGCTTTTTAAGGGAACACTAAGCCTGTAGGGGTTGCTAGCACACATGGTGCATTTCTTATTGGTACTCGTGTGACTTCTAGGTGCCGCGTGCCACGGGGACCTCACAGAGAAACTCAAACTTCTGTACAAGATGCACGTCTTGCCTGGTAAGGGAGCTCCGTTGAGCAGCACATGGTCCTGTAACCATCACCTGGCTTGAAATCTACATTATTTTTTTTAGTGTAGCCTGTTTGCCTCTTTTTGATAAACAAAATTGTTTGTTGGTCGCTAAGAATGAACCGAATAATGATCCAAGTTTCCAAATCTGCGTGGGCTTGATTCTATGATTATTCCCCTGTGTGACGTTTGCGTTGTGGTGACAGAAATGAGCAGGCCTCTTCAAGAGAGAGAATAAACTGTATTTGGAGTGCAGGGAACATAAGGAAGTGAGAGAGAAAGTGAGTGTAGGAGACACTGAAAACCTGCATCTAGAGGGAGCCGTTTCTACATTAACAGGAACACGTGAGGAAACGGTAAGGTTCTGAGTTCCATTTTAAATAAGATTGTCCCCAGCTGGGATCTATCTAGAAAATACTTTTAAAAATAAAGCAAGATTGGCACTATGGGTGGAGACAGGGCAAATATCTTCATAGCAGACAATTTCCTAAAGTTTGGTTCATAAGATGTTATGCCGTAGAATTTAGGCAATTTTTCACACAAGCTTTGGTGTGGGGTTATTAGAAAAAAAGATGGAGTTAGAAATGATGTAACACACCCCCCCCCCCACGCACACACACTAAGGTTTTAGAGACAGGCATTTAAGGCCCCCCAGTGATGGACCCCCCAAACACACACACACACTCTGAGGTTTTAGAGATAGTAGGTATTCAAGGCCCCTCAGTGATGGGACCCCCCCCCTCCCCCCACACACACTGTTTTAGAGACAGTAGGCATTCAAGGCCCCCCAGTAAGGGGACACCACACCCTGCCACCCCCCCCCCCCCCACACACACGAACTGTTTTTAGAGATAGTAGGCATTCAAGGCTCCCCAGTGATGGGGCCCCCCACCACCCACATACACACTGTTTTAGAGACAGTAGGCAGTCAACATCCCCCAATGATGGGACCCTACAGCACCTTTGTAACTTTAGCTTTTCCTCATCCCCAGTGTCATTTCCTTGACGCACACTTTTCTTGAGTCACAGCCCTACAGATGTGAGAATTACGTTTCCTCCTCTCCCTAGAGCCATCCTCTGATCCAGACGAGCCAGATTCTGCTTTTGAAGCAACTCAGTACTTCTTTGAAGACATCACCCCGGAATGTACGCATGGTAAGTGACTTTTCTCACCAAGGATACTGCATTTATTTATTTTCCACAGGCCCTCTGTTACTGGGGAAAAAAAAAAAAACCTGCCCCAGAGCTAGTCAGAGAAGGATGTGGCTGGGGCTGCCTTACATGTCACTTTCAGAGTTTGGCAATTAGGCAGCTGTTGGGGAAGCAGCAGGTACCTCAGCCCACTGAAGGGATGGTGTACATTGTCTCCCAGCGAATTAGAGAAAGTGTGTCCTGCAGAGCCGGCTACGTCGTCTCCACTCCCTGCTAGGGTCAGGTCCAGGAAGAAAGTCATCCTGCTATTATGTAGCTGTCCAGAATTGGAGCTGACGCTTATGTCAGAAAGCATTCTCTTATGTCTGCCTTTTCTCTATAACAGGGGTGGCCACACTATGGTCATGGACCAATTCTGGCCCACTGCCTGTTTTTTCCTCTTTTTTTTTTTTAAAGTAGGATTTATTGAGAAGACAGAAAAACTCCCACAGTGGGAGGGGACCCGAGGGAATTGCCCTGTTTTTTTTTTTACATTTTTTAATGGCTCTTCAAAATCAAAAGTAAAATAATATTTCTTGCCACATGAAAAGAACATATTTAAACTTTAGTGCCCATAAATAAAGTTTCTTTGGGTCAAGCTCATTCCTGTGTGTGTGTGTGTGTGTGTGTGTGTGTGTGTGTGTGTATACATAGAGACAGAGATGGGGGTGCCAAAAAAAGTATACACATTTTAAGAAAGGAAAAAAACTGTTAAAATTGTAATACTCAATATATACCAATAGTAAAAGATGAATACAAGTCATCTTTCACTTCTGCAATTACAAGAGGTGTTCAGAGTGGTTGCCATCAGCTTCTAGACACTTCTGATTCTGGCAAACTAAAAGTCATACATAGATAATATCTCTTAAAATGTGTATACGTCTTTTTGGCACCCCCGGATAGCCAATGACTGTTTTCATGCTGCAGTGGCAGAACTGAGTCTATCTGGCCAGCAAAGCCTAATGCACTCACTATTAGGCCCTTGCAGAAGTTTGCTAATCCCTGCTCTGTGTGGGTGTTAGGCTTACATAGATGTGATGGAATGTATATGTAGCTCCAGATTTATATATGAAGTCATGTGCTGTTTTGTCTATCTAGATCTAAGCAGTATCTCTGGACTTGCTACTGCAGTAAGTTATTTACCCTCTAATTCATCATTCAGGCAAGTTTATCAGTCCACCTAAGTCCGAAGGTAAACTCCTTGGTTCTTTTACCTCCTAGATGTTGCCGTCCCCAGCTAAACACAAGACTTGCTTTTAGACTGAGAGCGCTAAAGCGAGTAGAAAGAGGGAAGCAGCCTGCCTTATGATTGACATACGAGTTGAGGGGAGGAGCTTTGCAGAGAGCGCCAGCTCTGTGTGTTGTTATCCAGGAGACTGCAAGCAGATTCCTGTGTCTCTGAGCCTCGGTGTCCTTGTGTAGAGTACGGAGATGATAGCTGACCTATTGGATGTAGTTAGGACCTGGTAAGATCATGTAGCAAGACTTTGGGGACAGTGCCTTAGCACATCCTATGGTAATCTTAATATTATTAGCAATCGTATTCTGACTGCAAAACGTTAGCCACACATTTCTTAGTGGCTACTCATTTCAGAAAAAGAGTCTCTTAATGAAATGCTTCAGGAATGGCCACATGCCAATACCATTTAATATCACAGAAAGATACTTTATTAGTTATTGGTATTAATATTAGTATTTGAGTCTCCTCTGTCACCTAGACTGGAGAGCAATTGCACACTCAGGGCCACTGCTTTGACCTGCTGGGTTCAGGCTATCCTTCCGCCTCAGCTTTCCAAATAGATAGGGCGACAGGTGTGTGCCACCACGCCCAGCTAATTTTTTGATTTATTGTAGAGACGAGGTCTTGCTATGTAGCCTAGGCTGGTCTCGAACTCCTGGGCTTGGGCAGTCTTCTTGCCTTCTCCCCTCAGAGTACTGGAATTACAGGCGTGAACCAACGTGCCTGGACTGAAAGATGCTTTTTTAAAGAGAGTTTTACTTTTTTTAGATTTTTTTTTTTATTTTAAAGATGTGGGGTACAATTCAGAGTCAGGTGTACAAATGTTGATGATGCAGGTACCCTTGTTGATGAGATGTGCCCCTCCCTCCCTTAGCAGTTTCCCACTACTGCCAATCCCTTTCTTATAGTATTATGATAATTGTTCAAGGTCCACTTATGAGAGAACATATGGTACTCTGTTCTTTGTTTCTGTGATAAATCACTAAGTATGATAGACTCTAAATCCATCCAAGTTGCTGCAAAGTCCATATGTTTGTCCTTCTTTATGGCTGCATAATATTCCATTGTGTATATGTACCACATTTTTTTTTATCCAGTCTGGCTTTGATGGGCAGCATGGTTGGTTCCATGTTTTTGCTATTGTGAATAGAGCTGCAACAAACATACATGTGCAGGTATCTTTTTTGAAAAATGCCTTGAGTTCCTCTGGGTATATTCCCAATAGGGGAATCACTGGGTCATGTGGAAGGTCAATTTCTAGTTCTTTCAGAAATTGCCACACTGTCTTTCAAAGAGGTTGCACAAGTTTGCATTCCCACCAGCAGTGTAGAAGTGTTCCTTTTTCTCTGCATTCTTGCCAGCATCTGTTGTTGTTTGTTTTATTAATGATGCTTATTCTTACTGGGGTGAGGTGGTATCTCAATATGGTTTTGATTTGCATTTCTCTGATGATGAGTGAGGCTGAGCACTTTTTCATGTATCTGTAAGCTGCCCGTATATCTTCTTTTAAGGAATGTCTATTTGGCACGTTTGGGTTCCTTGTAGATCCTAGGTGTTAAACTAAAGAGAGTTTTTCTAACTACAAAAGTACTGTTGTTTTGTGCTGAAATTTTTAAAATATAGGTAAAATATATGAAATAAGCTAAAACTGTTGTAAAATGTTACCATATAAATGTAACTAATTATTCGTCTTGAAATATTTCTTTTCAGTGTTTATTCATATAATGTATGAAATTATCCACACACACACACATATATAAAACTTGGACTAAACTACCTCTGCAATGTTGTACTCTGCTTCAGTGACAATATTACTGTGTCGTTAAAAATCCTTTGAAATCATGACTTCTCAATGGCTATATAATATTCACTACATGGGCTTACCCTATGATAAATATTTCTTGATAGTTACATGTTTCCTCAATCATGTTTGATATTAGGAGGAAATTTCCCAATGACATAGATTTTTCCCACTCTTAAATTAATCTGACACGTAATACAGTCAAGGGCACATCCCCAGCCAATCAGCCAGCTCTGGGGTGGTTAAAGAGTGCTGGAATTGACTCTCCAGTTGGGTGCAGAATGGAATCTCAGGGTGTCATTCCCCACCCTTCTGATGTCCTCCCATTCCCTGTAATGTCCTGTTTTAAGAAGACAAAGAAAACAGGTATAAGTGGGTTTCTTAAAAGTCATGTTTTTGAAATACCTAACTGTGAATCTGAAGCAATGTTGTAGCATATAACATTTTAGAAAACATACACACACTTTTTTTCCCCCTCTCTTCTACCAATGTAGATTTTAATTTATTTGAAGCAGTGAGTTCCTGATCTTTGGCAGGATCTAGCAGAAAATCGATCTCATGTATACAAAGTTAAGATAATAATAGAGTGGAGAGGAGAGAGAAATCAACACTCATGGGGCAAGCACCGCCATTTTTTAAGTACTGAACACTACATGACATCATTCTTTAAATGTTTAATTGTACCCTGAACCGCAGCTTTGAGAATAAGTTCCGGGGAAGTGTTTCACCTAGAGATGGGGTTGTCAGATGAAAGATGAGTCTTTCAGTGAAATTAGAATTTGAGATTTTAAAAAAATTTGCTTAGTGTAAGTATGTCCCATGCAATATTAGGGATACACTTATGGCAAAAAAAAATGAGTTGTCGTTGATCTGAAATTCAAATTTATGGATGCATGTATGGATGTTTTGTCATGTTTGTGAAGTCAGACAACCCTACCTGGAGAGTTTTCTGTTTTCTTCTATGCATGCTAACTCTGTGGTACATTCTGTAACACTCTGCACTTTTCTTCTGAATATTTTTTGGTAGTTGTTGGATTGGACAGCAGAAGCAAACACAGTGCAGATGATGGCTTTGTCACAGTGAGCCTAAAGCCAGATAAAGGTACAGATATTCTCTCTGTATGTGCTTTTTTCTGGTTGAACTTGTGTTTCTGGAGTCTATGAACACTCTTTTTTTTTGACATTTGGGTTGTAGGGAAAAGGTCAAATTCTCAAGAAAATCGTAATTATCTGAGACTCTGGACTCCTGAAAATAAATCCAAGTCAAAGAATGCCAAGGATTTGCCCAAATTGAATCAGGTAAGTTCTGAATTGTTCAGTTCGTTTATTTCAAATCTTGATGCTTTTTATTCCTGACATAGATAAATGTAGAATAAGTGTCCTCAAAGGAAATGGTATCTTGAGGGCAGTTAATTACTACCTGTTTGGATTTATTGTGTGTATGTTATATGTGCATCAAAAAATATGCTCAGTGGTAAGAAAATGACCTCCTCAGAGAAAATGTGAACCACAAAGTATTCAATTTTCAGAGGACGTGCAACTTACTCCAGTCATTAAAAAGACCCTTCGATAGGCAAAAGACAAGCTTAGACTGTTTTCAAATCAGTGTGCTCAGCTATAAAGATGTCTGACACATGTTTTGCTTTAAAAAGCTGAAGTATAATGAGGGAGAAAAAAACAACATAAATAATTACAACATAGGGTCAAAATGCTGAGTTTCTTAACTGAGAAGTCACCAGGGCAGTATCACTTCTGTCCAGGGAGAGGAGGAAGTATGTCCTGGGAGAAGAGATTCGAGCCAACCTTAGGAAAATCACGCTGCACACTGAAGTGTGTAGAAGTGTGAAGAGATGAGTCTCGGATTTCCTTAAGACGCTTCAACAAGCAAAAAGAGAATTAAAAAAGAGTCAGGCCAGGCGTGCTGGCTCACACCTGTAATCCCAGCAATTTGGGAGGTTGAGGTGGGAGGATCACTTGAGCCCAGGAGTTCGAGACTGTAGTGAGCCATGATTGTGCCACTGTACTCCAGCCTGGGTGACAGAGTGAGTCCCTCTGTCTGGGAAGACAAAAGAAAAGAAAAAAAGTTAATAAAACAGATGTATAGCACAGTCATTCTTTAAAAAAGACATTTTTTTATTTTAAAGATGTGGGGTACAAGTCAGGATTTTGTCATCGTACAGGTAAAGTGTGGTCCTCCCGTCGGTCCCCACTTTGCCTGGTTTGAGATCAGGTACGCTTATTGATTTTATGTGTCCTTCCTCCCTCCCCTGGCAGTGTCCTGCTACTGCCAATCCCTTTCTTATTGTATTATAGAAAATGCTCGGGGTCCACTTATGAGTGAGAACATGTGGTACTCAGTTCTTTGTTTCTGTGATAGATCACTGAGTATGATAGACTCTAAATCCATCCAAGTTGCTGTGAAGTTCATAATTTTGCCCTTCATTATGCCTGCGTAAGATTCCATTGTGTATATGTAGCACATTTTTTTTAATCCAGTCCACTTTCAATGGGCAGCACGGTTGGCTCCATGTTTTTGTTATTGTGAGTACTTCTGCAATAAACATGTGTAACACAGTCATTCTTGACCCTATTGGATGTGTACATGAAGGCTTATTCTTTCGGGCCTACTTTCATGGATGTTTGGAATTTTTCAAATAAAAAAAATGGAAACATCGATAAAGAGACTTTTCACAGTATGTCCCTCCATCCTACGTTTAGGACATTCCAGGGAGCTTTAGAGGAGTCGGCATTTAAATGGCTTTTCAGGCTGGGCTCAGTGGCTCAGCCTGTCATCCCAGCACTTTGGGAGGCCGAGGCGAGTGGATTGCCTGAGCCTGCGGGTTCGAGACCCGCCTGGGCAATTCTGCGAGACCTCATCTCTACAATAAATCAAAAAATCAGCCGGGCGTGGTAGCGCGCGCCTGTAGTTCCAGCCACTTGGAAGGCTGAGGCGGAAGGATTGCCAGAGCCCAGCAGGTCGAGGCTGCGGTGGCCGGGAGCGTGCCACTGCACTCCAGTCTGGGCGACAGAGTGGGACTCCAATTCAAAAAATAGTAATAATAATAATAACTGGCTTTTCAGTCCCCCTGCAGTCCTGTCTCTCTGCTTCCCACAAGGTTTCACATGCTTTGTGCTTTCAGGGGCAGTTCATCGAGCTGTGCAAGACGATGTACAATATGTTCAGCGAGGACCCCAATGAGCAGGACCTGTACCACGCCACGGCAGCGGTGACCAGCCTCCTGCTGGAGATTGGGGAGGTCGGCAAGCTTTTCGTCGCCCCACCTGCAAAAGAGGCCGGGAGCGGGGGCAGCGGGCCGTCCTGCCACCAGGGCATCCCCGGCGTGCTCTTCCCCAAGAAGGGGCCCAGCCAGCCTTACGTGGTGGAGTCCGTGGAGCCGCTGCCGGCCAGCCTGGCAGCCGACAGCGAGGAGCACTCCCTCGAGGGACAGATGCAGGACATTAAGCTGGAGGACTCCTCGCCCCGGGACAACGGGGCCTGCTCCTCCATGCTGATCTCGGACGACGACACCAAGGACGACAGCTCCATGTCCTCCTACTCGGTGCTGAGTGCCGGCTCCCACGAGGAGGACAAGCTGCACTGCGAGGACATCGGAGAGGACACGGTCCTGGTGCGCAGCGGCCAGGGCACGGCGGCACTGCCCCGGAGCACCAGCCTGGACCGGGACTGGGCCATCACCTTCGAGCAGTTTCTGGCCTCCCTCTTGACTGAGCCTGCCCTGGTGAAGTACTTTGACAAGCCCGTGTGCATGATGGCCAGGATTACCAGTGCAAAAAACATCCGGATGATGGGCAAACCCCTCACCTCCGTCAGTGACTACGAAATCTCGGCCATGTCGGGCTGACATGGTGCCTTCCCTGGGGTCGGCGGGAGGGGGCGGGGGCGGGGCTTTTTTATGTTCTGTGTCCGGGGTTTCTTCCTTTCTTTTAAATTAACTATTTATTAGTCCCTGGCTCGAAGCCTAGTGTTTTCATGATGTAATACAAATGGAAACTATTGGAGAAATATTTAAACACCTCAATGTAGGTACAGAACTCTCTTGTTGGGGGGAGGGGGACTTACCAAAATACGGTGTATTTAGCGACTTCTGAAGAAAAGATGAATCTGTCAGTAATACGTGTGTATTATAACTTATTAATCTTGCTGTCGAGCTGTATACATGGTTTAAAAAATAGTGCTGTTTAATGCTAAGTAGGGCAGCAGTCGCTTGTGTATTCAGGCTTTTTAAATAAAATTAGAGCAGTAAGGAAAATCAAATGCCACAAACACAAGACTGTCCTTAAACGGAAAAGGCATTGTCAGCAATCCGTTACCACTTTAAAAAGTATTAAAAGTGTTTTTAAGATTTGATATATATTGCATAAAATCTCCTATTTGAAAATCATGTTCAACAGATGTTCTCTTTCAAAGGGAAAAATTTGGAATGCTAAACAATTGCAAAAGTGTAAGTGATTTTTATATAATGCCAGAATAACACTTGTATTTGGGCAGACAACAGACCAATTTTGCATTAAAAAGTTGTTCTGATTATGTCAGCTGATCAGAATTAGTGAAGAGTGACAGTCACAGAGAATCTTAAAGTGGCAGCAGAGACAGGAGGCTCAGGATAGGTTTTCGTTTCATTTGAAAGAGTAAACGTACTGATACTTCTGATGCTGAATGTTCAGCTTCTTGTTTCTGCAAGTGAAGCAAAAAATACAACAATACACTTTACTGTTTCCGTATTCTCCGTAGATTCGAGAAATTTATGCCATGTATCACATATGACCATCTTTCCATTAAATCGATGTAAAGTAGAGATCATGTAAACTGAAATCTGCAAGATAATGTAACTGAATGTTTTAAACCGGAACTTGTCACTTTATATAAAAGAATAGTATGCTCTATCAATTTCCTGAATGGATGTGGAAATGAAAACTAGCGCACCTGCACTTTGAATTCTTGCTTCCTTTTTTATTACTGTTGTGGTTTTGTTTTTTACAAACATTGGAAGGTTTTTTCCTTCTTGTGGAATTCATAATCATGGTCACATTTCCTTCACTTACTCAGAATATTCCCTTCAACACATTCCTTTATTTTCTTACACATTGTGTCCTTATTTTAGCTGTTGCTGCTGTTATTTTTTTATTTTGTTTACAGAATGATTTTTAAACTGTCCAATGAAATAGTGTTACCCTCAGATAGAATAAATGTGAACCAATAAAATACATCAGATACTCAGATATGACTTTTTATCTTTGTGCTTGAGTTCCTGCTGAAGGCAATAAGAACGTTTCTTTGACAACTTTGCAGGGGAAATTGCATTAAGCAACCATTTTGACTAATAAATGAATTGAATAGGTAAATATATTTAGATAAATGCAATTTGCAGCATATCAATGAGTGCATTGGTTGTCTTCCAATGAAGAAGAGAATTGTGACCAGTTGTCTAATTTAAAACACAACCCTACATAAGTAATAACAGGGTGAAAATTCCTCTTGTTTAATCCTTATTAGTACACCATAATACCATTTGGTATGTGTTTAATCAAGTAACTAGTCATTTATTTGATTTGACTCTGGTAGTGCTACATGTTATCCCATGTGCTTCTGTCTTTTAGGTCTTCGGTGTGCCTTGAGAAATGATTTGGTAAAACCTGATACCCTCACTCACCCCTACTTTGCCAAAATCAAAGATGGGAAATAAGGGTGTGTTTAAATGTGCAGCCCTGAATAAACCAGATTTTCACATTATTACTGAGAAAGAGACTATACATGAATAACAAGTCACTCTGCAAGTCTGTGTCTCTATGAATGCTGAGAATTCTCTGTCATAACCCTGTCCTTGTCCGTCCGAGCACATCTTAGTGCTTTGACTTGTGCTGGCTTCTAAAGTCTACGCTAGGAAGAAGCCTGGGCCCTGGAGTTGGTATTTTCAGCTCACTCTGTGAGACAAATAGGTCTGTCAACTCATTCGCCACATCAGAAGAACAGCCTGAGAGAGGCATTTCACCCTCGGCTTCCAGAAGATGGTTGGTACATTTCAAAGAGCATTTTCTGAAAAAAGATGAAAGTTCCTGTCCCATTAGGTAAATATGTTTAGATAAGTACAATTTGTAGCATATCAATGAGTGTATCGATTCTCTTCCAACGAGAAAGTATAGTAGCGGTCATGGTTGTATTACATGTTTCTAGTATCTCTGTGGATTATTCGTTTTGACTTCAACTTGTGATCTACCGTCTTCTCTGAATGGCCACTTGGGGCCCTGCTCCATGAGTCTTCCTCATGCTAATAATTATCACACGAGTGCAGATGATGGGATCAGTGTCTACACCCAGTGAGCTTCCAGCTCCACAGCACTGGGCCCCTGCCTCAGTGGAGTATCCACATATGAAAACTCAGATGAATCAACAGACACATGAGAAAGTGCTTAGCCTCACTCATCATCAAAGAAATGCAAATCAAAACCACACTGACATACCACCTCACCCAGTAAGAATCGCCATCATTAATGAAACAACAACAGATGCTGGCGAGGATGCAGAGAAAAAAGGAACACTTCTACACTGCTGGTGGGAATGCAAACTAGTGCAACCTCTTTGGAAGACAGTGTGGCGATTTCTGAAAGAACTGGAGATTGATCTTCGATATGACCTAGCAATTCCCCTACTGGGAATATACTCCTCTGAGTATACCCAGAGGAACTCAAATCATTCTACAAAAAAGATACCTGCACATGCATGTTTGTTGCAGTTCTAGTCACAGTAGCAAAAACATGAAACAAACCATGCTGTCCATCGAAGCTGGACTGGATAAGAAAAATGTGGCACATATACACAATGGAATATGCAGCCATAAAGAAGGACAAACATATGGACTTCGCAGCAACTTGGATGGATTTAGAGTCGATCATACTCAGTGACCTATCACAGAAACAAAGAACAGAGTACCATATGTTTTCACTCATAAGTGTACCCTGAACAATTATCATAATACTACAAAAAAGGGATTGGCAGCAGTGGGAAACTGCCAGGGGAGGGAGGGGCACACCTCAACAACAAGGGTACCTGCATAATGAACATTTGTACACCTAACCCTGAATTGTACTCCACATCTTTAAAATTAAAAAAAAATTAAATTACATTAAATTAAAAAACAAAAGAGGGTTTGACACCAGGGTTTGACATCCATTATAAATGAAGGCTACTAGCTGGGGCTCCCATTACAGAGGAAGCACAGTCACTGAGGTACCTATCACAGAGTGGGGCCATTTGCAGTGGCAGCAATCACAGAGGAAGGCCGGTCACTGGGAACCCCATCACAGAGCAGGGTTAGTCACGTGGGCACCCATCACAGATGAGACACAGTCACCGAGGCTCCTATCACAAAAAAGAAAAGAAAAGAAAACTCAGACGAGAGAGCCACTGATAGAAAAAAGGAACAAAGCAACCCACCCAGAGCCTGGATGTGAGGGAATGAGCGTGTCGGGACAGTGGTGATGCCAGAGAAGCCACAGGTCTGAGGACATCACTGTTCCCGCATCCCTTCAGGGCTGACTGTGGGCGGACAGGGATAGCTATGGGGCAGTACCATGGAGAGAGCTACAGGCAGTAAGGTTGGTGTCTCAGCAGCGTTCTCACATCCACCGAGGTGACATGGGCCAGGCACCCTAGAGTCCGGCCACAGGGCAACCTCCATAACCTGCTCTCCTCAGAACAAACTGCTGTGGGGACTAGCTTTTCTCCTCACTTTCCTGGCTCCAGAAATTCTGTAGGGACCTCCCAATCTCAGTATGGTAGTCTTGGTCTGGTCTCCAGCTGAGGCTTTGTCTAGGGGGCCTGAATTTAGAGTAACTGTGCTTCCTTTTTCTTTTTCTTTTTTTGTTTGAGACAAGGTGTCATTCTGTAGCCCAGGCTGGAGTGCAGTTGGCATGATCTCTGCTCACTGCAGCTTCAACCTCCTGGATTGAAGTGAACCTCCCATGTTAGTCTCCAGAGTACCTGGGACTATAGGCACATGCCACCATGCCCAGCTAATTTTTCTTCTTCTTCTTCTTTTTTGGTAGAAATGAGATCTCACTACATTGCCCAGGCTGGTCTTGAACACCTGGGTTTAAGTGATCCTCCCGTCTCAGCCTCCCAAAGTGCTGGGATTGCAGGCATGACCACCATGCCCAGTCTGACTCTACTTGAAATTCCGGGGAAGGCCAGGCGTGGTGGCTCACACCTATAATCCCAGCATTTTGGGAGACCAAGGTGAGAGGATTTCCTGAGCCCTCAGGTTCGAGACCAGCCTGGACAACTTGGTGAGACCTTATTTCTACAATAAATCAAAATAATTAGCTGGGCATGGTGGCACATTCTTGTAGTTCCAGCTACTTGGAAAGCTGGGGTGGAAGGATCACCTGAGCCAAGCAGGTCGAGGCAGCAGTGGCCATGAGTGTGCCACTGCACTCCAGCCTGGCCAACAGAATGAGACTCTGACTCAAAAAACAAAAAAAAGTTCCAGGAGTGACATTGGCAGCTGGCTTGCTTCTCCTACCTCCGATTTAGGGCTCCTCTGATTGTGCATTCCTTATTACCCAACCTGTAAGAAGGCTCTTCTATGGCAGCATCAACTTCTAACCTGAAAAAAATAGCAGCCGATGTACTGAATACATAGCATTTCATACTATTTTCTGCTTTTTTTGGTTTTTGTTTTTTGAGTAGGAGTCTCACTCTGTCACCCAGGCTGGAGTGCAGTGGCATGATCACGGGTCACTGTAGCCAGCCTCGACCTCCTAGCCTCAGGTGATCCTACTGCCTCAACCACCCAAGTTACTGGGACTATAAGTATGTGCTGCCATGTCTGGCTTTTTTTTTTTTTTTTTTGGTAGAGATGAGGTCTTGCTATATTGCCTAGGCTGATTTCGAACTCCTGGACTCAAACAATCTTCCCTCCTAAGCCTCCCAAAGTGCTGGGATTATAGGTGTGAGCCACCACACCCAGCTATTTCCACTTTAAAATGGCTTCTTTACATAATGTTTAGGGTCCTGGGCCTTTTGTTTAACATACTCTTGACAGTCTAACTATTTAAAAGGAAAGTCTAATTATTTAAAAGGAAAGCCCAGGAGCCAGAAAAAGGAATGTGTTGTTAGGTACCGAGTGAGTATAGAAGGCTAGGATTAAGATTCTCTTCCTGTGGGTTTTGTTAATCAGTTTCCAGGGAAACGGGTCTGTATAGCAGCTCAGAGCAGACGGTGGAGATGATTAGGGCTTCCTGGATTCATAATTATGAGGTCTGATAATAATGAACTCACCCTAGGAAAGGCGCCACATACCTCATTGCTACTGTCACCTACCATCACCTTTGAAGTACTCTCCGTGGGATTCTATGCACCAATGCCAGTGCTTAGTTCGCCCATCAAAGCAATTTTGGAACTCTTTTTCTGGATTGGTCATCAGAGCAGTCATTGTATTACCCTTGATTTCCTGAATGTCATCAAATGTCTTCCTTTCAATGTTTCCTTTATCTTTGGATAAAGGAAGAAGGCATTGGGGGCCAGATCAGGTGAGTAGGGAGGGTATTCCAAAGCAATTATTTGCTGACTGGCTAAAAACTCACTCATAGATAGTGCTGTGTGACTTGTGTATTGTCATGATGCAAGAGTTTCTTCGAGACCATTTTTGCACAAACCTTTCTCATGCCAAGATTTTTAGTTAAGACTTTTGTAACTATTTCTCTATCAATGTTTGTTTGGTCTGCTTCTCACTGTCAACCAATGATTCTGACTCACAATTCGATGAATTTTTGCGTGTTTTTGTCAGTTCTGCTTGTTACTGACTGTCCTGACCTTTCTTCATCAGTGACATTCTCTCCCCTCATAAAAATGTTTAATCCATGCGTATGCTGCCATTTCTTCATGGCATTATCCCCATAAACTTGGACTAACATGTCCTTGATTTCACTTCACTCTTGCCAACGTTAACAAGAAATTTAAGTTTGTTCATTGCTCTCATTCAATCTCTGACAATTCTCGTGACAGCTCACAAAAACATGCCACAACAATAATGACCACCACTCAGCTAGACACCGCCACACATTGACACAAACACAGCTGTGAGACACTGATATACCAAGGGTATGAAACCTTACCAAGTTGTTTGTACAGTGTCTATGTAAGCACCAAGTTCACAAACTTAGTGGTCAGTCCTTGTCCTTCTTGTCCTCACCCTTCACAGAGAGGCCAGAAGAACTCTACAAATCTAAACCCTGTGGCTCCTAGAATCCTTTAAAGAGAAATGATCAGCTAGAGTCATGCCTCATCCCAGGACTGGGCTAGAGACCATCTTTCGAGCTCTGGAATAGGTCTGGTGAATTCATTCCTTGCATGACTACTGACCCCCTATTATGTGCCGGATACTATTTTAGGCACTGAGGATACAACAGCAGATGACAATGACAAAAAAAAAAATTCCTATCCTCTAGAGAAATTTAGATTCTAATAAGGAAGACAGACAGACTCTAAGCAAGATAAGTACCACCTATTTTAGTAACGTGTGCAATTAAAAAAATACAGCAGGGAAGCAAGATTTGAAGGCTGAGCTTGGGAAGGTGGTGACATTTTAAATGGGGTGATGGGGGAGGAAGTCGCAGAGAAGATGACTGTTCAGTAAAAGCTGAGAGAGTGAGCCATGCAGGCAACTGGAGAAAGAGCTTTTCAGAAAAGGGAATTGCAAATGCAAAAGTCCTGAGGTGGGACTGTGTGTGCCTGGTAAACTTGAGGAACAGCAAGAAAACTGTGGATGGAACAGAGCAAGGGGAAAGAAACAGGCAATGAAGGCAGAGAGGTGACTGGAACCAGATCACACAGAGCTTAGAGGGTTAGAAAAGACTGACTCAACACTGAGACGGAGCTGCTGATGGGTTCTGGGCAGATGAGAATGGCCACCGACTTGTGCTTTATCAACAGTTCTGCCCATGATAATGAGAACAGAGGCAGGAGCCCAAGGAGAGAAGCAGACAGAGCAGTTGAAGGGTCACTGCAACCCAAGAAAGAGTTTGTGGTGACTTTCCTCCACCTTGGCTGCTACCACATCCTAGTGGTCTTAGTGGGCACAAGCCAAGTCAGACTCAGGCTGAGGGGACAGGGACCCTGCCTCTCAGGGAGAGACATGTCAACCGATTGGTATCCTCTTTCTTCTGTCACGTCCATCAGCCTTCTGAGCTTTCCTGAGCCTCCTCTGACACTCACTATTTAGTATCTTGCTCAGATACCTCCTGTCTGTCCCAATTTGTGCTACAATTAGGAATATCCAAGGACCCCAGCTCTTCACTCCCAGGACACTGGCTCCTTCATTCCTCGGACACCACCTCTGTCACTCTCAGGACACTGGCTCTGTCACTCCCAGGACTCCACCTCTTCATTTTCAGGATCCCAGCTCTTCACCCCAAGGACACCATCTCTGTCACTCCCAGGACACGAGATCCTTACTCCCAGGACACTGCCTCTCTCATCACTCCCAGGACACCAGCTCTTCACTCCTGGGACACCAGCTCTGTCACTCCTAAGAAACCA
Source organism: Tarsius wallacei (assembly GCA_963574415.1). Lineage (NCBI taxonomy): Eukaryota > Metazoa > Chordata > Mammalia > Primates > Tarsiidae > Tarsius > Tarsius wallacei. The sequence goes on along the minus strand of CAUYQG010043535.1, from coordinate 5,020 downwards.
CCTCTATCACTCCCAGGACACCTGCTCTTCATCGCCAGGACACTTGCCCTGGCCTTCCTAGTCCTTCAACTTCTCTGTTCTCCCCAAGATCTCTCCCTGACTTTCCTATTTGTATTTGATTCTTGGGTCGTCTCTTCAGCCACTGTCTTTCCAGCTCACTCAGTCCAGTTTTCCCTGATCCCCTGCTGCTGCCACCTGCCATCTGCAGTGGCCACTCTGTAAACCCTAAATTATGAATCATTATAAAATGTCTGCTGTCTTTATGCACATCTGGGCTTCTGAGTGTTAGATGCTGCTGAAGGAGGAAACCTTCACATTATAGAGATTTGCGCAACTCTGATGTTATAACGTTTATCTCCATCTGGGTCCTAAATACCAATTAACAATCATGATTGTTCTGTGCCCCTGATCCAATCTTCCTAATCCCCAAAATAGCTATGCTAATTCGTTACCAGTCTCATCAAACCCCCAGTCCTACTTCAGCTTCCCCTTAGATGGAAATTTGATTCTGACTTCATAGAAATAATCAGAGTTGCGATGCTCAATTTTGAGCCCCTCAACTGCACATGTATCTGCACCTGCAATGTCCTTTCCTTTTTCTTCCATTTTGGAGGAGAATTCGGCATCCTTTAACCTCTTTTTTTTTTAATTGGAGTCTCACTCCGTTGCTCAAGCTGGAGTGCAGTGGCATGCTCACAGTGATCCTTCCACCTCAGCCTTCCAAGTAGATGGAACTACGGGCATGTGCCACCACGCCAGGCTAATTTTTTGATTTATTGTAGAGATGAGGTCTTGCCAAGTTGCCTGGGCTGATCTCGAACCGTAGACTCAGACAATTCTCTCACCTCGGCCTCCTAAAGCTCGTGAGCCACTGTACCCGGCCTCCTTTAACCTCTTTTATCATCAGCATCTTCCTCACAATGGACTCCTTGGCTTCAGATTGTAAGAATATTTATTCAATCCCTTGAGTCTGTTGCATATCAGCTATTGACTTATTTAACTGCATCGGAGCCAAACATCTATCAAAGAAGACTCTGATCTTGCTCCCTCCATTCTAAACGTCCAGTCTAACCTTGGTCCACATCAGCACAACTCCTGGATTTACCATCTCACTGAAACTGCTCTTGCTGAGGTTGCCAAGGATTTCCTAATTGCTGAATCCAATGGATCCCGATTCTTAACTGATCTCCCCTTTTGGTGACATTTAGATCTGTCAACACTCCCTCATTAAAATTCTCTCCTCCTTTACTTGGTCTCTGAGACACTAAGATCTTTGAAATTCCTCTTTCTCTCTCTGACAAATCCACCATCAACATTCCTGGGATGTTTTCCTTTGCTCTCCCCCTAAATGATGGGGCCCACAAAGATCTCCCCAAGATGCCCCTCTGATTGCTTGCTCTGAATGAGCGTGCCCATTTCCACAATTTCAACTCGTGTCTGTCTACTTCTTTTTTAGAGACAAGATCTCATTCTGTCACCCAGGTTGGGGTGCAGTGGTGCAGCATAGCTCACAGCAGCTTTGAACACCTCTGCTCAAGCGATCCTCCCACCTCGGCCTTCTGAGTAGCGACAGGCATGTGCCAATATGCCAAACTAATTTTTGTTGTTTTTGGTGGAAACAGGATTTAGCTGTCTTGCCCAGGCTGGTCTCGAACTCCTGACCTCAAGCAATCCTCCCACTTCCACCTCCCACAATGCTGGGATTACAGATGTGGGCCACAGTACCCAACCTGATTGTCTCCATTGACTCCCAAATACTATGCCAACCTGGGTTTCTCTCCTGTGCTGTTTCATGTGGAAAGTATGTGTTGAGTGCCTTGGGTGTTCCAGGTCTAGTAGAGGTACTGGTAACAGCAGTGACAGTAAACAGACATAATCCACGCTCTCATTCCTGAATGTATCATATGCACCTCAAAAACTGGACTCACTGTTTTCTGACCATAACTTGTTTCCTTTTGTTGTTTCTTAGCTTAATTAATAACACCAACTTCCATCTAGTACCAGAAGCCAGAAACGTGTGTGACAGGTTTCTGAGCCCTATCCATCATTTCCTCTAATCACCTTGAGACAGGAGATAGCTAGAAAAAGTTTAGACAGACAGACAGGCAGGTCCTCTGGCAACAATGTAGTGAACTCCCGGCAGGCCTCTCAGATTCGGCATTGGTAAACAACTCCCTGCAAGTCTCTCAAGCTAGAGCTAAAGTACCCACTGCTGGGATTGAAAAGCAACCAATCAGAACAGCAACAACTCACAGCTGATGCTAGCCAATCGGCTTGGACTTAGAGCTATACAAGCACCAGGTTTTCGGCCCCAGATGGGCAATGCCTTGGAGCCCCCTCCCACTGTGGGAGCTTTTCTGTCCTTAATAAATCCTGCTTTCTCACTTTCTGGCTGTCAAAATCAATGTACCATGTGCAATTTTTCAATCATTCCCTCAACTGCTGCTGCCAATTTAGACTAAGAACCAGAAATGGAGGAGAGTGTTGACTTTTGAAGTTTTAGAAGTGAAAGAAACTTTAGCATAAACCAGTAAGTGATCGGTGCAAAATTTCATCATAGGCCAAAAATGACACCTTAGCATCTGCCCTGGGACAACACTCTTCTATAATTTGTATTGAATTGCTAGATATTTTCAGCGTATTACAACACCATATCTCTTCTCACTATAAGAAATAAAGAACAAGAACAAAATAAAGAAGTAATACTTGAACTTGCCAGGTCCTTCTTGAATGTTCATTTAAATGAAGAAGATATTTGCAAGAGTAAATGATGAAAAAATTAAAGCACAGTATCTCCTAAGATGGGACACTGGATTATTTCTGTGGTGGTTTGTGCCTGTAGTTTCAGCTAGTATGGAGGCTTAAGTCTGGGAATTTGAGACTACAGTGAGCTATGATCACACCACTGCACTCTATCCTGGGTGAAAGAGAAAGAAAGAAAGAAAGAAAGAAAGAGAGAAAGAGAGAAAGAGAGAAAGAGAGAAAGAGAGAAAGAGAGAAAGAGAGAAAGAGAGAAAGAGAGAAAGAGAGAAAGAGAGAAAGAAAGAAAGAAAGAAAGAAAGAAAGAAAGAGAAAGGAAGGAAGAAAAAGAAAGGAAGGAAGGAAGAGAGAAAGAAGAGAAAGAAAGAAGGAAGGAAGGAAAGAAAGAAGAGAAAGAAAGAAGGAAGGAAGGAAGGAAAGAAAGAAAAGAAAGAGAAGGAAAAAAGAGAGAATGGAGAAAGGGAGATAGGGAGAAAGGAAGAAAGAAAGCAGGAAGGGAAGACGGAAAGGAGGGAGGAAGCTACAGAAGGAGGAAGGAAAGAAAATGAAAAAAAGAAAAAATAAGTGTGTTAGTAAATGTCTGCTGCCATGGAGTTAGCCTGAGTATATTGATTTTCTAAAACACTTAGACAACACATAAAATTATAAACGTCTTTGAAAATGAATAAGATGAAATAGCTTTACTAATACACTCAGGTTGACATGAACATCTCATAATCTCATTTGGGGTTCCATCTTCTTTCTAAATGGGGATGAGCATGAAGGACCCTTTTATTTTATTTTATTTTATTTTATTTTGAGTTGGAGTCTCACTCTGTCACCCAGACTGGAGTGCAGTGGCCGCTCCCGGTCACTGCAGCCTCGACCTGCTGGGCTCCAGCGATCCTTCCACCTCCGTCTTCCAAGTGGCTGGAACTACAGGTGCGCGCTATCACACCCGGCTAATTTTTGATTTATTGTAGAGATGAGGTCTCGCCAAGTTGCCCAGGCGGGTCTCAAACCCGCAGGCTTAGGCAATTCACTCACCTCGGCCTCCCAAAGCGCTGGGATTACAGGCTGAGCCACCGAGCCCGGTCATGAAGGACCCTTTTACAGCAAAACTGTCTCCTTCATGGCTTGACTGGGTCTGAGTGTTTCTGTCGAGAGGCACAGTGGCTGGAGTCCTCAGGCTGCCCTTGTCACTCCTGGCAACCGTCGCCATCTCGTCACCAGGGCTCACTCTAGAGGCCCTGAGTCAGCAGTGCTGACTTAGGCAACGATGAGGCCGGAAAAAGATTCAGACTGCCTGGAAGATGAGCGAGCCACTCATTTCTCCATCAAAATGTTACCTGTGTGCTGAGATTTCTTGAAAAACGATGTCTGGCTAAAGACTTGTCACTGGGCTTAGCCTTTCTACCATGATAAGTGTTAATTCTGTATCCTATAGTGGAGGTGTTTCCATTTAAACCATCTGCCCAAATACCATATAATAGTATCTAATTATTTTCATTTACTTTTATCCATATAAGCAATACATAGATGCAGTCATCAAAAATGAATACCCTATTGAGCAATAGGAAGATATATAGAAAGAAGGTCTTCAGTCTGCTGTGTGGTGGCTCATGCTTGTTATTCCAGCACTTTGGGATGCTGAGGCAGAATTGCTTGAGTCCAGGAGTTTGAGATCACTCTAGGCAACATAGTGGGACCTCGTTTCTTCAAAAAAAAAATGTTTTAATTAGCCAGGCGTGATGGCGTGCACCTGTAGTTCCAGCTACTCAGGAGGCTGAGGCAGGAAGATTGCCTGAGCCTAGGAGTTGGAGGCTATGGTGAACTGTGATTGTGCCACTGCACTCCAGCCTGGGAGACAGAGTGAGACTCTGACTCAAAAAGAAAAGAAGTCTTTCTTTATTAACATCTCTATTCTTACTTCCACCTCTAGGGAGGTAAACATTGTTAATAGATTGAGGTACATTCGTTTTATAAATTTATATACACACCTACATAAATATGTATTTTAAAAACACACACAAAAAGAGAATCAAGCTAAAAGCTATTTTATGATCCCATGTTTCACCCAAGAGTCATGAAGTTCTTTCCATGGAGCTCTATCTCATGTTTTTTTGGGGTTTTTTTGTTGTTTTTTTTTTGAGTTGGAGTCTCACTCTGTCGCCCAGACTGGAGTGCAGCGGCCGCTCCCGGCCACCGCAGCCTCGACCTGCTGGGCTCCGGCGATCCTTCCGCCTCAGCCTTCCAAGTAGCTGGAACTACAGGCGCGCGC